>CABHPR010125247.1:0-23012 GCA_902168415.1 Peromyscus melanophrys
GTGTAGGTCTTGTTTAAGTAACCATGTTGGTGAGATTTCATGGGTACAGCTTCCCTGTCATGTCTAGAAGACACTCTAGCAGCAGACACCCTGGTCCTCTGGGTCTTAGAATCTTTCCACCCCTCTTCCATGATTTTCCCTAAGCCTTTGGTGTAGGGATTGCCTTACCAGTGTATAAATCGGAGCTTGGAACCCCATGGTCACTTATTCTCTCTGACGAGTTATAGAGCTCTTTAATAGTCTCTGTTGCAAAAAGGAAGCTTACTTGATGAGGGACGAGAGCTACACTTATCTATGAGTACAAGGATAAATATCTAAAGTACAGTTAGAAATTATATATTGGTTTAGGAAAATGACAGCAATAAATTCTTCTCTGGGGATGATGACCTCCCCAGTCACAAGTAGTTGGCTAGGTTTCAAATACCAGGCAAGGATTCTCCTTTATTGAAGAATGGGCCTTGGTGCTGGGGGCACAGAGGTCCTTATACTCACAGAGAAGCACTAAGAGAATCAGGAATGTCAATCACACAGATGTGTCAATGGAGGAGATAAAAATCAAATACCTGAATTCCATCCAGAAAGCTGAGAGTGGATCTTGTTAGCAACCCGGTGACCTTTTTGCTATCTGTGAAGGCAGGCCTCACCCATCTCTTCCTATAGAGGCAGACTTCACCCAAATTCCCTATAATGATTATCCCAGACTCTTCCCTCCCTAGACTGGCACCCATCCTTAGGGAAGATGTCACATGTACTTTATGGCCTGCTGACCTCTGTGCTATTGGTCAGAGATTCTAGGCCTTTTAGCTATAGAACCCACCCTCATGGTCACATGCACTTTATAAAAGAATTTCTATGTAGTCACACCTTCAGCTTTATTGTGCACCTGGAATTGGACTGATTGTTGCCTGGAAACCGTTTCCCAACTTGTACTGTTTTAAATATGCTGTCAATGAACTGCCTGGCA
This sequence comes from Peromyscus melanophrys, assembly GCA_902168415.1. Lineage (NCBI taxonomy): Eukaryota > Metazoa > Chordata > Mammalia > Rodentia > Cricetidae > Peromyscus > Peromyscus melanophrys. The sequence continues at coordinate 965 of CABHPR010125247.1, forward strand.
TTAGACTCCTCAAAGTCTGACTCAGATTGACAAAGTCAGCCTGTACCAGATTTTCATTCTAATCTCTTTGAGGGGTTTACTTCCCTATATGACACCTGCAAGGACCCTTTCACCTGAGATCCAATTAGACAGATGTTGGTTATCCCCAAAGTAAAAATGCCACTACTGCATCCCTGGGGATATTGTTTGCAACCGGTCATTTTTGTGGTTCCTAGGTGTCTCATCTGAGTAAGACTGTTCATTGATTTTCTGCCTTTGCAGCTTGTTTGGCACCTTCTAATCCTATGAGCTCTACTGCTCAGGTAGAAAGTGTCTTGATCAGTTCCAGCCTCTTGTGTCTGAAGTGTGTGGTGTCTTTAGAAACAAGGGCTTAGGTTCATGTGATTAATTTCTTCAAAGTAATTAGGAAAGATGGGATAGGAAAGTTAAAGGGAACTACTTACATTTTAAGAGTCTGACAAGCTACTCAAGAACAGAAAAAAAAAGACTAAAAAATCTCATTTCCTCTGGTTCTGGCTTATTTTTGAAGTTCTTAACACATAAAATAATGTTTTCCAGTACTTTGGCTTTGAAAACACAGACTCACTGATATTCTTAACTTAGTGACTTATCTATTTTTTCACAAGTTACAAAACAGCCTTCCTAACTTTTTCAATTACTGCAGTAAAGTCAAGGAGAATAATATCCAAATAATTGACAATATCTAATAACTAAATATTTTAAATATATAAAGAGAATCATGTGTAGTTCTCCTCAAAGAAAGTGGGAAGTTACAAGTGATCTGTTCATCAATGTCACCTCAAGATTTTATTTTTGTTCTTCCTTTTCTACAATATTCTACAGCTAGAGTTTTTATATAATTGTTGGTCACTCACAATTTGTTATAAGCAGCATGGAAATAATGCTATCAATGACTCTGGAGAGTCATTCAGATTTGATATTGGAGTAAGGTGGCAGAGATTAGGAATTCTCCAGCTCCCCCAATATTTTAGGACCCTTTACAAGAGGTGCTTTCTTGTTTCAGCAAAGGAAAAACATTGGAGTTGTTAGCAGAACGGGCCACATATGAGCGAGTAGCAAGGGTGAGGTTCACACTATGGTGAGCCAGAGGGTTACTATGTATTACTACTATTGAATTGTACTACCAGAGAGGCTGGCCAACACCATCATCATGCAAAGACAGCCAAATCTCCCAGATTTGAATCTCTGCCTGAGTTCCCTAGCTAGTCCTGCTGTTCTCCTTGAAAGTCCCCTTGCCAATCTGGTGATCATCTACAAAGGAAAGGTTTGGTCCTACCTATTTCTAGCATCTAAGCTTCTATACATCCAAACTTCAGTGTACTCTCTAACTCTTCCCAGATTTTAAGGCAGGGGCAGGTAGGTGAAAATGCAGCCCTACCCAGGCTTAGTTGGCCAACTGGCTAATTCATAAAGTCTCAGTGTTCTGCAGTAAGGCTACCCAAGGTCAGAAGGCAGACACACATTCATGCATGTCCCCTGGAGCGTTGTCCTAGCCCTGCCCCACTCTTAAGTGGCCGAATAGTGATCATAGAGATCTCAACCTGAAAACCTAACATGTGGCTCTGCTCAGCTACCAAGAATGACCATCTGTAGCATCTTCTGATGAGAAGGAACCACAGAACCCAGCCAGCTATTCTTTCCTACTGTGTAATCTAGCTGAGGGCTGTGCCACACTGTGTAGCACAGCCAGCAATCTCACCACCCAGAACACTGTTCACAGGCTTTCCCAACTAGACCTGGGTCTAATAAGGACTGTCTCTGTGCTCACCACAAGCCAGTCTAATCATAATTCCGAACTAAACTACAGAGGAAGGTTCTGCCACTCCCCAGGAATAGCAGGAATTGCAGGAATTAAAGGAATGGCTGTAAGGATTGACTACTTCCTCAAACGTTAGGGATGCAAAGGTTTGGAAACATGAGTGAAACAACCAAAATAAACTATGTCCCAATAACGAGCTCTGCAAACGTGGATACCTATGAAATGACTGACAAAGAGTTCTGAATAATTCTCAATAGGAAATCCTTGACAATGGAATTGACTAAGAAGAAAAAAGAATCTATAAACCCACGGGTACATTTGACAGTATGTAGTCAAGTGGGATTCCTAACAGTGGAAGCAGGGACCATCTCTGATTCTTACCAGCTTTTGGGATGCTATTCTTCATATTGGGTTGCCTTTCCCAGCCTTAATACAAGGCAAGGTGCTTAGTCTTACTATAACTTGATATGCCATGTTTTTTAGATATTCATGGGAGGCCTGCCCTTTTCTGAATAGAAACAGAGGAGAAGTGGATGAGAGTGGGCAGAGGGCAGGTGGTGTGGAAGAACTGGGAGGAGAGGAGAGAAGGGAAACTGAGGTCAGGATGTAAAACAAACAAACAAACAGACAAGCAAATAATAAAAAGAAAAACAGTAAAATAAAGAATGGAGGCCAATGACAATTGTAAGGTTTCTCTAGGAGATCTACATTTGGCAGAATTTTATGAAGGAAACAATGGAAAGATGCAGAAAGCATATTCAAGCCAAGAATGCTGTGAGTTCTCCAAACATGGGAAAAGATGACCACCTTTAGGTACAGAGAGCCAGGAGATCGATCATCAGTTCAACCCAGAGAGGAATTCACAAGGACACATCAAAATCAAATTATCAAAAGCAGAAAATAAAAAATACTGAGAGCTGCAAGAGAGAAGTGTGCCCTACCGTCCCTTGACCATGTCACTGTTCTCCTGCTGAGGGCATCGGGTGCCCTGTGGGTCAGGGTAAAGTAGTTGGCCAAGAGTAGAGCCTGCCCCACACGTGTTTCCCACTAGACAAACATGCATCTCTCTTTCAAGCACAGTTTGTCCAGAGGTGTTAGCTGAAGGTAACTGGAAAGACAGCTATATAATGAGTAGAGCTTTGTCAGAACCATCTACCAACAAAATGAAATGTTTCACAGCCTACAAATCAATAAAAGGTAATCAAAGGGGGCATGTTATTCAAAAAAAAATAGTTTCAGAACATTGCTTTATCTGTCTCAAATATGCTGTTTAATTTTTCACTTGATAGATTAAAACTATGTGATTTTTCTTGAGGGTTAAGAGAGTGTTATACAAAAAGGGTAAAGAATCAAGCGAAACTTAGTGGACACTAAGGCAAACCTATTGGATTGTCTGTCCTGTCTGGCAACCCTGGGATTAGCAATGTCGGGGGGTGTGTGGAGGGGTGTGGCTGGCAAGCTGCCATCATCGCTTTCTATCTGGTGTTGACGTAGGCGTCAAAAACCTGTTGACGAGTTTGATATGTTGGGCAATCTTTGTGATAACTTAGTTATTAGGCAACCGTATGAAAAACAAACTGCCAGCGTCTACCAGCAGATCGGTCTGGAGTCTAATGAGATTTTGCTCCTTATCGTGGCAGAGGGGCGGGGGGTGGGGGGCGGGAGTGCAAAGTGAGAGATGCTTTCTTGTCAATGACCCATCCGTGACAAATTCTTTGTATCAGATAATTAATAGTATTTTGATAACATCCTGGAAAATCAATGTTAGACTACTAATAAATAATGTGTTTGGGGAAATAAGGGTCATGGTATTCAGACTTTTCACTGTCATAACAAATATCTTAAAGAAATTTTTTTTTTAAAGATTCATTATTATGGTTCTTCGTGTCACGGTTTTCTATGAATGGTTGGATAGATCTATTGCTTTGGGCCTGAAGTGATGCAGAAGAACATCATGGAGGCTAGAGTACATGTCAGAGGCTTGACTCATGGCACCCAGGGATCAGAGAATGCTGGGAAGAGCCATGGAGGAAGACAAACCCATAGAGACCCATTTCCTTCAAGTAGACCCATTCCAGGTCACCTCCCAATAGTCAACCTGTTCAGATTCTGAATCCCTCAATGAATTGAATCACTGATTAGGTTGGAGTGCCTATTCCTTTGTTCTTTGTCACCCGGAAGAATGCCAGCAGGCTCTGTGATTGATATCTTTTAAATTGGCATGATTAGAAATAATATACCCACGTAATAGTAAATCTGATATTGGGCTTTCAGAATATTTAAAAGATTTTAACTGCTTAGGTCATTGTTCTATAAGTGCTAACTATAAAATAATTCTTGCCCACCTTTGAAGTAGTTCTTATCAATAATTGATTCAAAATTACAAAGGAGCAAACTAGTAGGAGGGGTAAACTGTATCGGTACTGGGGAGGTCACAGCTGCTTCATTTAGAGCATTACAGATGGCCTTCCAATGCAGCTGTTTTGCAATCAAACAGATTTCAAGGGTTTCCAAATGAAAAGCTCATTGCACATCTTAACGTGGCTTCAGAAGATCCCACTATGTCCACCCAGCACGCTTTGCCTCTGAGCAGTGCTCTGAAGGGCTAGTCTCATCAGGTCATCTTTTGAGGGGACAGTGATGGCTAGGGTTTGGGACTTTATAAAATATATACTTTTCAGTGTGGTCTTTTTTTTTTCTTTAAAAATCTTCCACAGATGAACCTACAGGTTTTTTTTTTCAAATACATTTGAAGATTTTGTCATTAGTTTTCTTCTTAGCTTGTGTAAGATAGAAGTGAGATAGAAGAAGAAACCAATATTTGTGGTTAGGAAGACTCTGGTTTTAAAACAATCTACGAAAAAATAACTCAACCTCTCTAAACTTCAATTTGTTATTTCAGAAGCAACTAAAAAACTAGTTTGAGGATTGTAATATGAGTTATATGAGAAAATAAGCATTTCACCTAATGCATAATACATTCTCAAGAATAGTATATTTTCCCTCCATTCCTACAGCCAGAAGGACAGTGTATTTACTTATATTTATTATTTCATTATATATTTATAAGGTACCAACTTTGAGCTAGGTAATATAGTGATCATGTCCTCTTGGGACATCAAGCTGAGTGGAGGAAAGAATAAAGTAATTATCCAAGTGAATGTGTATTTACAAAGTCTAACATAAACACGAAAGGAAAGTGGAGTATCCTGCACACTGTTATTGCTGGACACACATCTCTTGGTCAGCTGGCTCTTTTCTGGGCTAGTATCTGGATTAGTGACCATCCAATACATTTTCATTGTCCTAGCTGTAGTTTATTGTGATGCTTTCAAGTCATATTTGACTTTTGTGAAGCGAGATAGGACCAATACTTGTTTTATAAAATGTAGAAAATACACACAAAAGTGTATGAATCCATTTGAAAAATGTAAACAAAGACTAATGTCATTAATGCTTATTAAGAAACTGTCAAATTCAACATCAATTGATATACAGTAATACAAAAATTACAATATATTACAATACAAAAAACTATACGCAGACTCTCTCCTGGTGATGAGCACCCCCTGATTATCCAGTACAAAGTAGTCTGCCCTGAAATCATGAAGGACAAGTCACACTAAACAGACTTAGAAGTTGTATTTATATATTTCTGCACATATCTAACAACAACAACAACAATAATAATATAAGCTATCAATTTGAGAGAAGATGAAGGAGGAACATGGAATGAGCTAGAGGGAGGGGACATGGGAGCAGTGGGGGGGGGTGGCAAGGGAAGGGGAAGTGATAGTTACATTTTAAATAAAACTTTTTTAATAAAGAAAAAATACAGACCATCAAATTGTTAGCTGATTTCCACCTAAGAAACTACGCTGCTTTTGCTTGCACTTAGGATATCCTATAGCTTATCTTACCCCATCACATCATATCAAGCATGGTTATTCATGATGCTAAGTTGAGTTCTGGGTGAGTGAAACAAGAATTAGAAGGCAGAGAGTGTCTTCCTATCAGAGCTCTTATGCAGACCACATTTAAACCATGCCACCACGACCTGTGTAGTGTCCAGCATGCACTCTATGCCTCTTCCCCAAGCACCTACAACCATGACTGGGCCCAGGGCTACTTACTGAAGCCTGCATGCACTTGGTGACGTTCTAAAAGCTGAAGGGAGGATTTATTTAGTCAGTTTAAAAAATATTCAATTGTGTTAATCTTGTAGAATTGTTCCTGTGATTTGCCTCATCTTATCTGATGCAGGAAGTTTGTGTAGTATGAGGAAGTAAGGAAAGAAGGAAAGGAGAAAGCGTTTGTGTGAAGGCGATATTACTTCAGTGGTATTCAGGAAGTAATACTCCCTGACAGATCTCTCCATTACTCTCTCACTAACAGAATGCTCAAAGTCACAGACACACCATTCATTATAGACACAGTTCTGAGTGGGCAATTGTGACAGTAGTTATCAGTCAATATGCATAATTTAGAAATTTTGGTTGTATGTTTTAAAAATGATAATGTGTGCTTCAGATTTTGCAAGGCACATATGAACAGTTACATATGGATACTAACCAGTGACAAAATACCCAATATTTTGTCTAGGTATTGTGTCTTCCAATGACGTGTTGTAATTAAAGCACTGGATTCTAGAGTGGCACTATTGGGAAGTGGTAGAGTCTTTGTTTTTGTGACTGTTTTCACACATAGCTAAAGGGAAATTATCCATATGCCCAAACATATAGGGGAAATTATGCCCAATAATTGATCAATCACAACTAGAAGTTCTTGGGAAAAGAATCATTTCAGAAGGCTACAATAGCACACAAGAAATTCACTGCAGGAAATAGCTAATACATTCAAAAGGCAATAACACCCAAACACCTTATGTTTTGGCTTCAACCTCCACCAGAACCCTTGGCTCTAATGGGTCAGCCTTGTCAATGCCTGTTGAGTTCCTACTTCAGATTTCTGTGTTTCACAGCAGAATTTATTTCTCAGAAAGATGGGTATAAATGCAAACAAAACTGTGGTTGATTATAGGTAGGGAGAAAGTCCCCATGCTATTCTATTCTTCCTTTCAGATCCATTGGTGCAATCAGATCATTCTGGTCAATAGTCTCTTGGTGCCACAGCTTTAAAACCACAGCCACTGGCTTTTCCATGGTCTCCAGCCTTTCTGGAACCACATTCTATAAACATTTTAGTCAATCAAAGTTTTGCCTCTTTATAAGACAAGGATCTATCCTTCTAGCTCAAGCTGGACTTGGACTTGCTCTATAGCTCTGGACTGGTACTCTTGACAGTCCCCCTGCTCTGACCTCCTGAGTGCCACAGGTATAGGCATGTACTACTAAGCCTTGCTACATTCTCTGTTTTGATAAGACAATTGTCAAAGTTGGAGTTTGTTGTTCACAAGGTATTTTGTTGACTTGGGAATGATCATTTCAAGTTGTGTAGTCACATTCAACACTTTCTGGCAAATATTCCTAGCATGAGTCCTAGCCTTCAGAAGTATATTTGATAATCTACATTCATGAGGAATCAATTTTCTTAAGACTTTTGGAAGAACATGAGATCTGAGGCTGTCAACCAAATCCTACAGCCTTGGGGATGAGTGGTCATTAGACCATCAAGTAATCAAGGGCCCTAGCTGGTCACATGTCCCAGTTAGATTTGCCCATTATTTATACTGTTCTTGGCTGAAATACCTTTGGGAATAGAATTTGTTTTCATGGATCACCATAATAGGAATTTGTTTCTAAGGGTTTTTGTTTGTTTGTTTGTTTTTTGTTTTAGTTTGGTTTTTAGAGACATGAATTTTCTATGTAGCCTTGGCTGTCCTGGAACTCACTCTGTAGACCTAACTCTGCCAGCCTCTGCCTCCCAAGTGCTAGAACTAAAGGTATTTGCCACCATTGCCCGGCTGTTTCTAAGTTTTAAAACAACAAGATACTATTATCATAATCCCTAACACCAGATATTATGCCATTTTGGTCTGCTAACGTTATACATTGTAAGGATTTTTATCATCATAATGTGATAATTACCAGACTCTAGAGCACATATTTTATTCACATTTCTGATGTTATATTTAAGTTAATGAAGCAGAAAGAACACTTACATCAAAGATCCACTTCTAATACTTTTAATAGACTCATGTTTGCTCTTTCTTAGAAATATTTATGAGTTGCTTTGTAAAATAGTGAGACTTCTGTCTTTGAATTTTAGAAATAAGATCACTATCTAATAAGCTTCCAACAATTTTGAGTGTTCAAAATATGTAGGTGTGATCACACGAAAACACTGAATTCCCTTATCTACCATCTTGCACAGTGTGGCAAGTGAAAAGAAGCGTTGTGAATTTATAAATGCCATACAGTTTGTAATTTTGTTTTCTGCGTTTTCAGATATCCATAGTCAAACTAGGTTGGAAAACAGTAATAGAAATTTCCAGAAATAAGCATCTCAAAAAGTTAGATAATTTTTAATTACAACTATTCCATCTTAGTTACTAGGTACTAATAATTATTACTTGTTATTATAATCTCTCTCCTAGCTAGTTTTAACCATCAGTTCAGCACAGCCTAGAATCATCTATGAAGGGAATCTCAACTGAGAGACCTCTCTGCTCAGACTGAGCTGTGGGGGTTCTCTTGAGTTTTAATTGATGTAGGAGAACCCAGGCCATGGTGGGCAGCAACATTGTTTTGGAAAGCATTACACACACACACACACACACACACACACACACACACACACACACACACGTATATGCATAAGCCTGTGAATGAGCCATCAAGTAGCATCCTCCATGACTTCTGTGGTACTTTTTAGGAAGTGAGTGAATTCCCAGGTTGGAGATAATGCTTTGTGGAATAATAGGCTTGCTCTCAAGCTTGTACTTCAATTCAGACCCCGACTCCCGACAATGGTAGACAGAGACCAGGAAGAGCAAGCCTTCTGCATTTGATTGTTATGAACGTCTTTCAAGCTGGCTCTTCTAGTACACAGTATTATGGCTTCTGGTTTCATCCTGGAAAGTAAGATCTGGAATAGAAAGATGCTTCAGATTTCCCAGCCAGAGAGAACACACCAAGCTGAAAGGTCAACCACAGCTTAGTCATTCCTTAGGTCAATATTTCCCAAGCTTTTCCGAGGACAAGAATCCGTGAGGCACTAGCTGAGAATATGAATTCCCTGTCTGTGTCTTTGGAGAGTCTGATTCAGCCATCTCAGGCTATTATCTGGGGATTTCCTGCTTGTGTGGCTACCAGGTTATTATCATTAGGGAATTTTGGAGAATATTGAATTAAAGTGGGCTTTCCCAAGTTGTCCATGAATCACCTTTTAAAAGACAAGGTTGTGTACGTCATGCTCTGTCTAGCCACCCTGGTTGGGGCGGGGCTGAAATCCCACCATCCTTGATAGCTTGGAAATACTCACTGGCAAAACCATGTTGGGGGAAAGAAGCAGGAGAGAGTCTCAAACTGACCTACACATGAGTGCCTTTTTCTATGTGGCAGTCCATTACAGAAGGGCTAGGGTTTAGCTCTGGGCAGAAGGGCTTGGAATGCCGATTATCTGTACAGAGTCCTGGGCGATCCACACAGATTTATTGAAACAGAGCCTGCGGATTAGTTGTATTTGATTTATTTTATTATTGTTGGGCGCGATGCTGGTGGTGATATCCAGGACCTTACGCACGCGAGGCAAGAAGTCCACCTTAATGATTCAACCAGAAAAAAAAAAAAAAAGAGGTCCAGAGTTCTTCACTCCCTTGGGTCCACCAAGCCTTAATACCATTGTCCCTGGTGTCTATTTATAAACAAGTACTGCACACCTTGACTGAAATTGTCACCACTGGAACCCTGCTACGCAGCTCCAACTGAACCTAGATTGTCTCTCCCTCCTTCTCCTCTTAGTTTGCTTCCTTTGGTGAATGTTACCCCTCATTCTGGATGTACTGCACCTCACTTCAAAGTTTGCCTCCATTCTCTGTAGATATCTTTAAAGTCTCTGAACCCAACCGATGTTTTGTCCTCTCCCGGCTACACTGATTTCCATCATTGATTCCCTGCAGTCCTTCCTCCCCACCTCCCTGATCTCACCACCAGATTGGCCACTGTCCACCCAGAGTGTTTAGCCTCATCCAACCTCCGTGCAGGGACATGCCCTAAGGACACACTGGCTTGTTGGGGCAAACAAATCCTCACTGATACCCACCACTGATGTAGCGCCATTCAGGCTACGTAAGTCCGGCATTTGGAGAACAGTTTTGTTTTCATTGTATTTTCTTCTTTATTCAGTTCTCTCAGATGGGTGTTGTTGGACTTGTCTTAGTCTAAAACATTTCGCAAGGAGGTCTCTGAGAGCCTGCAGGAGAGAGAGAGAGGGAAACGTAGCAAAATTGAGATACACTGCAAAATTTACCAAACTTCAGATTTGCCCGTTGGGATTTAAGCAGAATTTTCTTTTTTGCCTTTCTTAGGAGATACATTCATGTTATAATTCTCTTTCAGATTGACGTCTGAAATTTCCCCCTTCATTTCTGCTTCCTCAAACAAGGACGAGTCAGACAGATTGGCAAAGTTCACTGGCTTCAACTAACAGAGAGAGATGACCTCCCTGTTTTTCAGATTCCTTCTTCATATGATTGGCTGATGTCTCTGAAGGGATGCTAGCCCACTCCAGCATGTGGCTCTGGCAGGCCTTGCCCTTCCCTCCCATTCCCTCTTCCTTGCTAAAAACCGTTAGATTACAATCCTAAAGCTAGCCACCGAGGACTATTCCCTTATTTGGCTACTTCCTCCACCAGGGACCTACTACCAAAGTCCAGCTATCAAACTATTGAAATCCAGCAACCAAAAGCCCCCTTTGGCTTGCCTAATTAACATGTCCAATTAAAATTAAACACCTCATCCTAATGAGGCATTTCTCCTTCTACCTTTATAAACTGCCATTTGCTTTATGGGTCACATCTGTCTCCCCGCCTGTCTCCCCTCTATCCAGAGGCAGTCCTTTGGTCCCCCAGGGACAAATACCTCTTCCCCCTTTTCCTTGTCCTCTTCCTCTTCTTCTTCATCCTCTATCTCCTTTACCACAGCATCCTAGCCCATTCTAACACAGACCTTTTCTCCTTTTAAACATTACACCTGCAATGTCATTTGCTGCTGTTTTTCTGCCTGAGTCAGAAAGCAGCCACGTTAACTTTTCTTTCCTGCTTAATAAAGAGTTTCTCTGTGAAAATAGTTGTTTGTGCCTAATCCAGGGTCTAGGAAGGAGTCCCTACTGTGCCGGAGTCTCCTTCAATCTCTTCTAGTAATAAAATGATTCGCCCTCCCCATAGCTCAGATACTGTATTCGTGTGCCTGGGAAGTAGGACACCACCCACTAAAGGGATTAGATTTTATTCTCATAAGTAAAATCAAAATAGCACAGTGGGAGATTCTTCAGTGATTTAAAACAGCTTTTCAAGGGGTGAAAGAAACTCATTTCGGGGGAAATCTCTGGTGAAGAGACAAAAACCACCAATGAACCTAGAATAAATCGTGTTATCATTGGATAAGATCAGAGATTGATATGCGCTCATGATAATTAGACAGTAATTCTTTCTGAAAGTAAACGACTGCACGCCATTGAATGTTATTAACAAGATGTACAATCTTCTATAACACACAACAAAAATTTCATTTTATAGAGCAACCTCCTTTCCCCTAGAATCTTCCCCTCCCCCCCCAAAACCAGATTGGTGAGGCACGCTGGCTTTCCACACAACTCAACGAGACTTGAATAATCATTATTGACTTGAAGTGTCCAACATCTTGTGACACAGGGGTCCTGAAAAGCTTTGTCACTTGACGCACTTCCAGTGGCCTTGGGTACGGAGATCAATGAGGGAAAACAAACAGCGCTTAAAGTGACTTTCTCTTGGAACAGAATCACCTGACCCTAGACAGCCAAGGTTATACACACAGTAAAGCGATCCGCTCCCACGATGGTAGGAATACGTCAGTGTAGGGGCTAACTCCATGGAAGGAGAGGAAGTTTAGGCTACATCCCACTGCAGTGGGCCATCGTCAGAGCGGAGTGATTATCTCATGCCATTTGTCAAATGCCACTTTATTTCACAGCATTGTTTACCTCACCCGTGTCTGCCTTGTGTTGTATTCCTGTCTACCGAGAAACCTTGTCGTGCAAATAAACCTTATCTCTTAACCGAAGCATACAGGGGTGCCCCTTTCTAACTTAGATGTCATGGGGAACATTGAAATGCTACATGACATTGCGGCCCTTTGGGTTAAGGAAAAGAAACACCAGGAAGTTGTAGACCCAGGAGGACTGGAGAGGGAGCCTGGCTCCTGGTATCCATGTCAAACCTTGTGTACATCTTGGAAAGAAAGTAAAACAGAGCTCTGACATTATCTTTTAAAACTAGGGCTTGCACGGTAGAAGCTTTAGGAACCTGTTACCTATCTTGTTGGTTTAAAGAGGGAGCTAGCGGATGGATGAGAATGCTTGGGAGTGTAGTGGGAAGGCTTGTTGTTGTTTTGTTTTCCATTTTAAGTTTTAGGCCATTTCAGATCTCAGAGGATGCAGAGGGTGACATTATGGTGTGTCCATGCTTGGTGTCCTGGCCCTGGCTCAGATAAAACTCAAAGTTTGCAACATGCTCACATACAACAGGAGTCCACCAAACTGACCTGATGAGGTTGCAATAAATGGTCTCCAGAGCCTGTAGAGATGGCTCAGTGGTCAAGAGCACATGCTACTCTTGGGGAGGATCTAGGTTCAGTTTTTTAGCGCCCATGTTGGGCAGCTCACAACTGCCTGTCACTGTAGTACAGGGGAATCTGACACCATCTTCTGTCCTCCATGGATACTGTACTCAAGTGTAATATATATATATGTATATATATATATACATATATATGAAACTGAAAATAAAAATAAATTCTTAAAAAAGGGGTCTCCTAAGAATTTTCAGTTACTTTCTGGCCTATCCAAAGATTATATAAATGTATATCTTTTCCTGGCATGTCTAGGCTTCAACATCCATGTGAAATGCATAGGTAGATATAGCTGAGATGTGGTATGGAAAAACGTATTTTCTATATTATTATTATTGTATTATTTTATATTTATGAGTGTTTTGTTTGCATATATGTCTGTATACCACATGTGTGTCTGCTGCCCACAAAGGCCAGAAGATAGTGTCAGATCCCTGGTACTGGATTTATGGACAGATGTGAGCCCCCATGTGGATGCTGGAAATTGAACCCAGATCCTTGAAAGAACAGCCAGTGCTCTTACCTGTTAAACCATCTCTCTACCCTATCCTATAATATTCTCAAATAATTCTCTTCATAGGCTCCAAGTAGTTACTAAGAACTTTTTTTTTTTTGCTAATTTGCTTAGCATACAAGTTTAAGAAAGTTTTCTAGATTTTCTTATATGTGTTCTAACAAATGTGTACATGTAAATTTAAATATATGTATACACATACATGTTCCAGTGCTGATAGTACAGTTCAGAGTACAGTATAGTTTTACAGTACCATGTAGAGCAAATGCTTAGTGTGCATTAGACCCTGAAGGCAATCCCCAGCACCCAAACAAGCAAACAAACAAGTAAAAATCTTCAAACTAAAATAAACCCATTTTTAGAGGAAATAATAAAGCAGACCAAAAGAATGTCTGGTGTGTCTATAGGCTCAGATAGTCAAATGTTATGTGCTGTTTTTGTGTTTCTGGGGAAACAAACAAACAAAAAACCGTGGCACTCCACATAGGACGATAGGCCTTACTTCTACAGGAAATAAGAAAACAGATTTTAAATACATTTTTATGTATGTCTGAAAATTGAATATACTCTCTGAATTAATGGAGGAAAACATAGATTAAAAAAAAAAACATTTACGTCTTCTGTGCTTTTTTTCCCAGGGAACAACTATTTACTGTAAGAAAGAACTGCAAATATTAATACTTAAAGTTTATAGGGAAACTTGATCCTTACACCAGAAGTTTCAAGGACAAACTTCCCTGAGTCCTGAGCCTTTGCAAGTTCACTACATTTATTTTTGGTTTCATGAATGCCTACAATTTGCTCGTACCAAGTTTTATGTGGGTTTGGGTTCTACCCAAAGATCTATCCAACCTTTCTGCTGAACTCCGCTCTCTGACAGTTAGTGGTTATTTCAGAGAGGATGGATGTCTGCCATAGCTTGCCTCATTTTAAACAGACAGAGAAGATAGTGGACAGAACAAACAGGAAGCCAATTCCAGGGCCTCACGTCACAGCTGGGGTGATTTATCAGGAATGTCGTCAAGAGTCCCCCGAGTAAATAATTCCCAATTTACCACTGGGCTGAAACACGTGGATAGACCTAATGTTATAAAAATTAAACTTAAAGAATTTGACATTTTGTACTTGCTGTACCTTAGTGAGGTAGGGGTGCGTGCGTGCGTGCGTGCGTGCGTGCGTGCGTGCGTGCGTGTGTGTGTGTGTGTTAGCATATAATCTCAGGTTCTATTCTTCTTAGTCCCGAAAATACTTACTGTGGGATTCCCCCATCTCTGTGAGGGCACGCGTGGGTGTATATGTGGGCGCAGATGGGCTTGCACATCGTTGTGGAGGCCAGAGGATCTGCTCTGCCTCCCCAGGATTAGGATTACAAGAGTTTGTGCACCCAGGTTTTTAAATGTGGGTTCTGGGGATTGAAGTGGGTAATTCTGCTTTCAGGGTGACTACTAATTAAGCTTACCTCCTCAGACTTTGGTGTACAGTGTCACATAAGGATAAGAGAAGCATAAAGTGCAAAAAGAATTGTAAAGCTGAATCATACCCAGCTAATAAAGGACAAAGAAACTTCACACAAAATAAAGACAGACAGGCCGGCTTAATTTTTTTTTAACTTTAAATTAACTTAATCCAGAGATTACATTTCTCTGAGCTGAATGCTGAATGACCTTCTCTGCTTTGAATTTGATTCATAGTAGGTTGTAATTAACAATTTACACAATACACAAATTAAAGACTTTTAAAAATAAACACCCATCCTAATTTAGTTTACTTTCTAAAAGATCCAGGGTTTAAAATTATTTTTCAAGTAATTATTTCAACTTAGATGTGAATCCAGTCCGAGAATGTATGGCGGACATATTGGAGGTGAGGTGGGCTGCAGGGGAAGTTCTGGACGGTCACCCAATCAGCAGTTGTTAATTGATCTAAGTGGCAAGTACCAGGACAGGAGATGGATCTATAAAATTAGGGAAGACTTGTAACAGAATACTGTAACACACCAAGCAAGCACTGTGGTCAGAGTACTGGCTGAGGTCTCCAGGAAAACATGAGGTCAGGACATCGTGCTGCCTCAGAGAATTGGGAAAGCCTTGATAGACGAGGAGGCTTTGAACTAGGTTTTGAAAGATGAGCAGACATCTTTCCAGAGAAAGAAGAGCTGGCTATCCTAGCTCTCCCTGAGCCCCTTCCCAAGACATAGAGTTCTATTTTGACCGGATCTTTCTTCACAGCTAAGTGGCAAGTATCTTGTGTGGGTGTGAGTACTTGGTAGGAGACAAGACATGTTGGGTAGGTTCTCCTAAAAGATCTCAGAGTTTCCATGATCCCATGAACTTCCGGGGTGGGCGGAATCTGTTCTTGGTTGGAAGGAAAGAATTCTTGGGGTGAACAGGGTGTGGGACTGTTTCCACAGGAAGATCTGCAGCTGCCTCTCACAGCTACATTAAACAGCCACAAACAAACACTTTATTCTTAGCATGCTTTCTTGGCACATGCCTCCAGCTTTGGAAGGATGACGACAAGTTTTCTCCAGTCATCGACGTGTCTTCGTTTCCTTCTATCAGCCTCCCTCAGAGACTAGAAAGCCTCCGTGCCAGTCTCACTTCTGTGGCAGAAAAGTGGGTTTTTAAAACAAAGCAGTCAACATCTAGGAAAAAGCATTACTGTTTGCTGTCATTTAACTACAGCTAAGCAACATGCAGGAAACTCAGGGGCCACATCCTGGATAGAGAGTGCTTGGTGCTAAAGCTCTTTACAGACGTCAGAAAACAAAGTGGTCTGTGAGTGACTTGAAGGAAACAGATCACTAACTGATACACAGCTATTGAAAGATGGAGAAGCAAGCAGAAAGCAATTATCCCCATACTACAAACTCAACTAAAACCATAACAAGTGAAAGGCATAAGATGGCCTTAGACACAAAGACACACAGGGAGTTCTGATTTCAATGTATCATACTGACTACTCACAGTCACAAAGGAAAAGGTATTTGTTGATAATCTAAATAATTTAATTTTAACTCATAAACAGTGTTTGGGGCTATGCTTTACATTTTCAATCATAGACCAAACTCTAGGAAAACGTAACTACTCATACAAATGATATTTATCTTTTAAAAAATGTATTTCTTTAAAAATGATTACATTTATTTATGTATTTGTGTGTGTGTGTATATGTGTGTGTGTGTGTGTGTGTGTGTGTGTCTGTAACTGTGGGGGCACCTTCATGTCACAGTGTGTGCTTGTAGTCAGAGGATGACTTGAGGGAGCTGGTTCTTGCCTCTACAATATGGATCCTGTGTATAAAACTCAGGTCATCAGAGTTGGAGACAGGCACATTTTCCCACTGAGTCATCTCATCAGACTTCCAATGACATGCTTTAGAATGAAATTTTACTAAGTAATTAGAAGAAAATCGTAAAAAGGCAATGATCTTATTTCTAACTTGGATTTTTTTATTTTTAGTCTCCAGAGCATTAGAGAGTACTTAAGAAGTTTTGATTTTCTTTAGTTTGCAGTGCTGGGGTTGAACCCAGGGACCTGCTCTGCAAGCTTACCACCACTGAAAGCTATGTCTCCAGTCCTCCATTTTGCTTCTTTGATATCTGTACCTAAAAGTCAATGATTGCTCTGGCATAAGCAATTTCATCCCGAACATTCCCTGTCTTAAATCAACAAGTGGCCTCTCAGATAGCTTTTGTGTTTCTCTGTTCCGAGTCGTTGAGAGGAGCCCTCTCTTAGACCTTTTTCATCCATCTAAAGCTGAGCCATTCTTCAAGACTTGACTGAGGTCCTCTTCTCCACAAACCATTTACTTGATCAGCTCTGACTGAACGGCTATGTTCTGCTATAAAAATCTTTGTGTTCTGTTACCCGTCCACTAAACGGACAATTATTTGCCCCGAAATCCTACACAGTCAGCTTTCAGTGTTCAGGTGTCCATGCTGATTTTCCTCAGTGACGTCACTGAGGCTTGGGGACAAGACCTTTTCTTCCTGCAGCCTCCATGGAGTTTAGTTCAGCAAATATTTGTTGATTTGAATAATTGGTTAACTCAACAAACATTTACCAGGCCACTACCATGTGAAATGAACTCACATAGACCCTGGATCTTTCCCTACGTTTCTCTTAGAGGCTGCCAGTGAACTCTTCAGTCCTTGAGATTTTAAAATCTTCAAACTTTATGCATGAGTCAATTATTTCTGTAAGCTAATCATTTGATGATTTTTATTTGGAACAAAGGAAGAGTGAAGGAGAAAGAAAAGGAAGAGAAGATATTAAAATGGTTATATGTTTTTAAGAATCTGGAAATTTAGATGATTTTCAGTTGACAGTATTGCCCCTATGTCATAATTTATTACTAACGCCTGCTAATGCTATGGCGTAAATCACTACAAATGTCCTCACACTGACATGAAGGATACACATATCTCTGTGAAGTCAAGACTCAGACATCTCCATTGACCCTCTAACAGGACATGAACCCTTGGCTGAAGAAGTCCAGTGAATTATGGGATGCCAGTATGTCAGCCTCAGCAACAGCACAATGACCTTCTCAACAAGCCAGTGGAAGGACAGGGCATGAGAATTTGAGTTAGACAGCATGATTCTGAGTTCAGCTGGGTTAAGTTACTTCTTCTTGGGGCAGCGGGGGGGGGGTTACTATTGCTTACAATTACAAATTTTATGTTAGCCCTTAGTCTTCCAACTCAATTGACAAATACTTTTTAAAATTATTTTTAGAATTATCTATTTTATATGTATGAGTGTTTTGCCTATATCTTTGTAGACTTTATCAGGTAGGGGAAGTTCTCTCTTCCTAGGCTGCTGAATCTTTTTTTTTTTTTAATTGGGAATGGATCTTCTATTTTGTGAGGTGACTTTTCTGCATCTCTTAAGACAACAATACAGGTTTGTTTTTGTTTTAGTCTAATACTATGATGAATTGCACCTATATGTTTATTCTTTTTATTTGTTTAAAAATAGATTTATTTTATCTTATGAGTGTTTAACTTGCATGCATATATTTGTACCATATGCATATCTGGTACCCTCAGAATAAGAAGAAGACATTGGATCCTTGGGAACTGGAGTTATGGATGGTTATGAGCCACCATGTGGGTGCTGGGAACTGAACAGAGATCCTCAGCAAGGATAAGTACTCTTAGCTGCTGAGTTACTTCTCCAACTCTTATAGTTTGTTCTTAAACCAACCTATATTCCTCTGATTAGAGAATATTTTTTTTCAAATAGAGAAGTCTATCAAATTGGATCTGAATTTAATATACCTTACTGCTCAGTGGTTGTAGTACAATTTAGTTGCTCATAAAAGATTGTTTTTAAAGCTATTGCTTTTTAGAATTACTCAAATTTTAATAGAATGCTTTAACAATTATATAATTTGAAACAAGAATTAGCTTGTGAAGGTTAAAAGCAGTGTACTACATGAAGTCTTTTTAGTAACAAGAATATATTGGAAATATCTGTTTTTTATGAGTGGTATATAGTGGTATTCTATTTGTACTGAAAAAAGATAACTCCCTTACAAGAAAAAGACAGAGAAAGATTTGCTTTCACAGTGCCTACTTATAATAATTCTCAACCGGTTAAAAGATTTCAATGGAGGGTCCTACCACAGGGAATGTTGAATAGTCCAACTCTGTGCCAATATTTTGTACAACAGCCATTAGAAGTGATACGTAAAAAGTTTCCTAAATCTATAATTTATCATTATATGGATGATATTTTACTAGCTGACTCAAATGCCGATACTTTAGAAAGAATGTTTGAAGAAGTAAAGAAAATTTTGCCTTGCTGGGGATTACAAATTGCTCCTGAAAAGATACAAAGAGGAGATTCTATTAATTATTTAGGATATAAAATAGAGCTACAAAAAATTAGACCCCAAAAGGTGCAAATTAGGAGAGATAGACTACAGACTCTTAATGACTTTCAAAGATTATTTGGAGACATTTCTCATCTACGAACTATTGTTGGAGTAAAAAATGATGAACTGAATAATTTGTTCAAAACTTTAGAAGGTGACAAGGACTTAAATAGTCCAAGAGAATTATCACCTGAAGCTGAGAAAGAATTGGCCTTGGTAGAAAAGAAAGTACATGAAGGACACGTGGATCGTATTGATCCAAAGCTGGATTGCATTTTGGTTATTTTACCTTCTAAGCATTCTCCTACAGGAATATTAATGCAGAGGGAAGATATTATATTGGAATGGATATTTTTACCAAATAAACCAAATAAAAAATTAAAAACTTATGTGGAAAAGATCTCTGACTTGATTTGGAAAGGAAAATTGAGACTTCGTCAATTAGCAGGAATAGACCCAGCAGAAATTGTTGTACCTTTAACTAAGGGGGACATTGAAAAATTATGGACAGAAAGTGAACCTTGGCAAAGAGCTTGCAGTAATTTTTGGGGAGAAATTAACAGCAAATATCCCAAAAGTGATAGAATTGATCTTATAAAGAGAGCTGATTGGATCTTGCCTCGAATTGTACGCGAAAAACCCATATCTGGAGTTCGTACATTTTATACAGATGCCAACAAACAAGGAAAGGCAGGTTACAAATCAGAAAATTTAAGTAAAGTGGTTCAAAGTCCTTATAATTCAGTTCAAAAATCGGAATTGTATGCTATTCTGTTGGTATTAATGGATTTTTCAAAACCTCTCAACAGTGGTAGGCATGTTGAAATAATACTTTGTTCATTGGGGGCAAGACTTTTGTAATTCCACTTATTTATATAATTCTATCCCCCCCCCGACCTTTTGTGAGAACATTGGTTGGGAAATAATATAAATCAAATCCTTTCTAGAGGTGTCTCCTCAAAGGAGAGTGTGGGGCCAGTGCTTTGGGAGACCATGGCGACCATGTGACAGGTGGATCTAAACTGGTTGAACAGTAACATCACATATCAGTTACCGCTCCCAAAGAGATGTGCAGGAACTGTTCATGATCAAAATTTAGTCGTGAAATGAAATTAAAAGTTGGGCAGGGAATGACTGCTGTCACCAAAGGGCAATTAGAAGATTCCCCCAGGCTTCAGGAAGCAATGAGCAGCTGAGTATGCTGAGCAGGTTGCCAAATAAGAAAGCAGATAATTACCACTCACTGTGGAGACTGAGCCAATCAGCCATCAGTTGTTTCATTAACCAGTGAACTGGCTTAAGCAGACTGGAACAAATTCAAACCTACAGATGAAATGGAAGGGTCAAGAAACAGCCTGCAAAGTTGTTGATAACACATATGCAAAGAATTAGAATATTCATGATACAGTGCCTAACGGTGAAGAATTTGGAAATAAGGATACAAGGAGCTGAGTTTCTCAGACTTACTATAGATGCTTCATTCAATTTTCTTTCTAAACTTCTACAGATTTTTATCTGAGTTATTATAAGGTCAGTGTCTTAATTAGGGTTACTATTACTGTGATGGAACCCCATGACCAAAACAACTTTGGGAGGAAAGGTTTAATTGCACTCACACTTCCATATAACAGCTCATCTTCAAAAACAGTGAGAGCAGGAACTCAAACAGGGAAGGATCCCAGAGGCAGAAACTGATGCAGAGGCCATGGGGGGGCGGGGGGCATGTACTGCTTACTAGCTTGATTCTTATGGCTTGCTTAGCCTGCTCTCTTACAGATCTCAGGACCACCAGCCTAGGAATGGCACCACCCACAATGGCTGCCCCCCCCCCACATTGATCACTAATTAAGAAAATGCCTTATAGCTGGATCTTCCGGAGGCATTTTCTCAACTGAGGCTCCCTAGTCTCAGGTGACTCCGGTTTGTGTGAAGTTGACGTAAAAGTAGACAGTACAACTGGCTGCTTGTCAATGTGACACACAAACACATCAATTTTCAATCAGAACCTTTCCTTTCTCATTTGTCCCCAAGATGGAATGTTAATATTAACATCACAGTATAAAACAAATAACTTTAAAAGTCCCTCTGCTCGTACGAAGTCACATTCAAGGTTATCTCTTTAAAATATTCAATCCCTTTAAAAATCTAAAACATCTTTTGAAAGTTCAAAGTCTTTCAGCCGTGGACTCCTACAAAAATAAAAAAATTAAGTTAAATGCTTTCTTCAATAGGGAAGAACCAGGGTGGAGTCACAATAAAATCAAAGCAAATCCAAACCCCAGCTATAAATAACTCAGTATCCAATGTCTGGGATCCACTCCTGATCTTCTGGACTCTTCCAAAGGGCTTGGGTCACTTCTCCAGCTCTGCCCTCTGCAGCACACACAGCTTGTCTTCTAGGGTCCAGCAGGCTCCACCCCACTGCTGCTGCTGCTGTTCTTAGTGGTCATGAAGTCTCTTCACAGCAATGGAAACCCTAACTAAGACAGTGGATATAAATAAGACAACTAGCACATTACTGCTTCACAAGTCTTAGGGGAGAAAGACACCATTAGTTTCTTTTTCTCACTACTGTGACAGACGACCTGACAAAGGAGCTTAAGGAAGGACGGGTTTATTTTGTCTCACTAGTAGTTGGGGTGTTGTGGGGGTGGGGTGCAGTCTTTCATGCTAGGCAAAGGATGGAAGCAGGCATATAAGGTATTAAGTCCATGGTCAGGAAGTAGAGAGATGAATGCTACTGTTCAGCTTGCTTTCTCTTTTTCATTTAGTACGAGATCCCAGTTCATGGGAAGGTGCCACCCACTTTAGGATGGGTCTTCCCTACTCAGTAAAACCTTATCGAAGGGCCTGTAGAGATGGCTCAGCAGTTAAGAGCACTAATGGCTCTTCCAGACGAACTAGGCTCAGCTCCTAGCACTAACATGGTGGATCACCAGAACCTGTAATTCCAGTTCCTGAGGATCCCCACACTCTCTTCTGGTCTCTGTAGGAACTATGAAAATGTGGCGCATGCGCTCAACCCACCCAGAAGTGTTTGCAGAGTGATTCTGAATTTAAAAAAAAAAAAAAAAAAAAAAAAAA
>CABHPR010125248.1:4683-18426 GCA_902168415.1 Peromyscus melanophrys
GATGGATGGATGGATGGATGGATGGATGGATGGATGGATGGATGGATAGATAGACAGACAGACAGACAGACAGACAAAATAATAATACCATGGTAAGATAAGCTCACAGGTACAACAATGGCATGAGTATTATGGGGTTAACCAAATGCTTTCTTCGTGGAGTTAAAGCCCACTCTCAAGGAGGAAATGCATGCCTAGTTCTGTAAACGTGGCTAAAGGCTTGTGGTTGAGGAGCCCACATACCCTAGAGGTGAGCCTTTTATTATAACTGCTGAATAGGCATCATAACAAACTACCCTTAAATCCCAATCTCTAGCCACTGATTAGTGCAGCTCTCAGCTTCTGTTTGTTTTGCACAGTGGAGAGGGTTGGCACAGAAACTCACAACTGATCAATGTGAAGAGAGTAAGTCTGTGCAAAGCTCAGCACTCCATCCCAGTCTCAGGGACCACTGGTGAAGAGGAGTGAAAAGACTGTACAACCCACAGGTCAGTGAGGACTGGCGCAAAACACTGTCTTCGGGACAAAACAGAATCACTGCACTCATGCATCACAGCAGTTGTTGCTGTGTGCATGAGACCTGCACAGCATCAAGCCAGCTGACATTCCAGCATGGCGGGCAGGGAATGGCTCGTGAGCCTTCTCCTACCTGAGAAACTAATAAGTGCCTTCTACAGGAGGGAAGTGCAGTCTTCTTTAGAGATGAAGCTTCACCATATTCCAGTGGATGGCTCCACACTCAAGGTATATGGTCAGCACAACTGGGCTGGGTGAATTATTTAAAAAATAAAGAGGACACAAAGTTGGGAAGGAGAGGGGCTGTGACGGTGAATCTAGGAGTTAAGGGGAGCACTGGGAGGGGACTATGATCAAAATGGTACTGTGTGTGTGTATAAAGATCTCAATAAAAACATACCAAAAATAGAAGCAGATTGGACTTCAACATATTTGTAGGAAACAGACTCAAAAGAAGGCAAAGAACTTGGAGGTGACGTAGGCATAGAAAAAAAGAAAGGTGAGATAGTCCAGGGTTACAGAAAGTCCTTCAGCTATGAATCTAGGCGATGAATTCATCACTAAGAACCTTCCATAGTTAAGACTTTTATACTTAAATCTTTATGAAATTTTTTTTCTTGCCATAATATATAGAAGTCACTTAAAATTGTCACTAAGTTGTTTTAACAATAAATTAGTAGCTTGAGAATCAGAGACTAATTTCTCCTAAACTGATTGGTTGACGTCTATAGAGACCTTAGTGATTAACCAGAATATAGTCTGACTCAAAAGTTCTGCTTATCACAGTAACATGTGCTAGTCTGAATGGAATTGGCCCCGTAAGCCCAAAGGGAGTGGCAGTATTAGGAGGTGTGGCCTTGTTGGAGGAAGTGTGTCATGTGGAGGCAGGCTTTGAGGTCTCATATATGCTCAACCCACGCCAAATGATGTCTCTACTGTCGTCTACTTCCTGTTGCCTTCTGATCAAGATGCCCCCATGTCTACCTACACACCGCCATGCTCCCTCCCATGATGGAAATTGACTGAACCTCTGAACTGTAAGGTACCACCTCAATTCAATGTTTTCCTTTGTAAGAGTTGCCATGGTCATGGTGTCTCTTCACAGCAATAGAAACCCTAACACATATTAATCAACAAAAGATTGTTATACTGAGAATAACTCACACGATAATGTCTTAAGACACTGTTTCAAGGCACTGCAGAATGAGTTACCTAAAGGATTCAATATGGGTTTTGTATCATTTTAAATGAGGTATTTAAATTGGTAGGATATTTAATTTCAAAAGAAATATTGGACCTTTGTATTCTCCTCAGTATTGGGTGCTGTGGGATGTCTTTCTCTCTGCTATGAATATGTTTTATTACCATTGGTTAATAAAGAAGCTGTTTTGGCCTATAGCAAGGCAGGATATAGCCAGGCTGGAAATCCAAGCAGAGATACAGGGAGAAGAGGGCGGATTCGGGGACACGCTAGCGAGTTGCCCAAGCAGCAAGATGTGAAAGTACAGTAAGCCACCGGCCACGTGGCAATACACAGATTAATAGAAATGGGTTAATTTAAAATGTAAGAACTAGCTAGTAGTAAACCTGAGCCATAGGCTGCTCTTAGAGAGGATCTGAGTGTAGGCCCCATATACCAACAAGAGGCAGCTCAGAGCCTCCTGTAACTCTAGGGATTTGATGCCCCCTTCTGGTTCTGCACGCACCTATACTCATGTGGAATATATTCACACATAGACACATACAAATGAATCTTGAAAAATAAATAAACTTGGGCTGGAGAGATGGTTCAGCAGTTAAGAGCACTTGCTGCTCTTCCAGAGGACCTGAGTACAATTCCCAGCACTTGCATGGTAGCTCACAACCATCTGTAACTCCAGTTCCAGGAGATCCAGTGATGTCTTCTGGCCTCCCTGGGCACCAGGCAAGCATGTAGTGCATAGACATACATGCAGGCAAAATACCCATACACATAAAATTTTAAAATAGGTAAATAAAAATAATCTTTACACTTTAAAAGGGTAGGGAACTTGCAGGGTGTTTACCCAGCAACCCCACAGTTCCCCAGAGTTTTCTTGAGTGGGAGCAGCAGGAAATATTAGATAGAAGGATTTAGAGTGTGGAGATAAACAGAAAGAAAATAAAGGATAGCCTCGAGAGGGCCTGGAACCTATTCCAATGAGCCCTGACTGTCTCTGCCCCAGGGTATTTATAGAAATGCCAAGGAGTAGAGCAAAAGACCTCCCCCCAGCACAGCCAAGTGCAGACCATCTCAGACACCTGCACTCTGGCCCGTGGTCTAATCATCCTCTCTATGAGGACCTGCTAGGTAAAACCACAAAGAACCTGAAAACGGGCTCCCACAGGTCCCCCTTTCTTAATATATAAAAAATAACTGGTTATTAATAGCTTACAGCAATCTCCACAGCTGTTACACCTCCCAGTATGGGAATAGAGGATGATAAAGATGGCATTTCTTTTTTGGATTAGGTCCAAGGTGACTATAGCAGTCTTTAGCTGCATCAAGACTTTTCTAAACCAAAAGCTCTTAATGTAATTGTAAACTTAAAGAATCCCTTAGCTTCATCGTTACCATCAACAGGTTAACATAAATATTGCTATACATAGTCACAATTCTCTCAATCTTACATCTCAAAGTAAACTCTTAACAGAACCATTTGAATTAATGTGCTAACAGAACATAGGAAAAACTTCTGATGTATTCACAAACTTAAATATTTCCTTAACTCCACAAAACTAGGGTGCATTAATATCAATAGGTTAAACATAATTTCTGCAAACATACATTCGACCTTAATTCACTCATAACTCCTCCTTTTCTTTATAATTTTTTAAACAATCTCAAACCTAGTTAGAAGAAAACCCAAACTTTCACAATTCCTATAAACCCATATTGAAAAGCAATATTCTCAATCTAACCATTAACACTTTGAAAACTTTTAGCAAAACATCCAAAAGCATTTCTTAATAAAACTCTTTACACTTTAAAAGTAGTCTCTTAGTATACCCATTTGCATTTCTTACTAACAAAATATGACATTAATCCACTCAAATAAGAAAATATTTTTAAATTAAGTAGACTAAGGAATATTAACTCTTCCTTTTCTTTATAATTTTTTAAGCAAAATCTCAAGCCCAGTTAGAAAACCCAAACTTTTCTGTTTAAACAATTCCATTTGTAAAACAAAACCAGTTCCATAAGTAATTTCATTTTTATACAGTTCCATGAAACAGTTCCATTTTTAACACAGAACAATTCATGAATCACCAGCATATATGCATACAAAAAACTGTATCTTGACTCTAGGTAGAAACAATAAATTTCTTCATTTAAACAGTTCCATTTTAACACAAACAATTCCAGAAAACAGTTCCTAGGTCATCACCACAAGTAAATTCAAAATTGTCCCATTGTAATGAAATCTCTATTGTTCATTTCATTTCTTAAGTCCTAAAATTCAAATAATAAATTCTGGTAGTAGCCTTCCAAATATGAAGAAATCCATAACAAAAACCTTTTTGTAGTTTTATCTCTTTAAGTTCAAAAAGTTCAAAAAAGTAAATTCTGGTATCAAACTTTCACTTCCAAATATGAAGAAGCGTTTTACAACCAAAACTTTTTGCAGTTAACAATTTTAGTTCAAACAAGCGTCTCTGCAACTTTTGTTCTCAAGTCAGAGACCTTTTTAGTTACAGTAATATTTTAAACTGCACTGTTTTTGCTGTTAGCTCAGGTTTTTCTGTGTTGCGTTGATTTTCCACAGATCTCAGCTGCAGATGCCTTGTGCTGGTTCTGGCGTCCGCCATTCTTAGCTTCTTAGCGGCTTCTGGAGCTTTTGAAAATCACTCAGACTGCCTGCTTTGCAGGCTACTGTGACACTATCTTCTTCTGTGTGTCAGGTTTTTTTTCACCATACACATTAAGAATAGACTCACACTTAACATTTACACTTTCACAAACTCACATACAGCATACCTTGCAAAGCATTTAGACCCACATTCAACATTTACACTTTTTTACAAACTCACATATAGCATATTAACATCTACTTATTATTTATACTCCTTAAGGAAACTATAGAACTACTTTAGCAAATATATTTCTTATTTACTTCTTATATTCATTCTATATTCTTATTTAAACTTACATTTACAACTAGCATCTTTACTTCCTACAAGCTTATTACTACATGTCTTAGGACTATCTTAGATTTACAACTAGCATCTTTTACTTATACTTCTTGCAAGATTATATTCTTACTTATTTTAACTCAGATCTTTATTTCTTATCATATATCTAACTTAGCAAACACCTAAAGATTTCTTAATACTTAGAGATTTAACATTTTCTAACAAGAGAATAATTTTCTACTTTTTACCTTAATTACCACTTTCTATTAGAAAGATTCTCTTAACTAGACAGGAAGTATGCAAATCATTTCTAAAGTTCAGAGCTTACAGACAGCTTTGATATTCTAAAAGTTCTTGATAGATTGAAACGAGTGTAATTCTTTAATAGCTCTCTCAACTCTGGGATTTAGTGAGTGTTGCTAAACAGTACTTTATGCATTTGAGATCTTTTACAAAAACTCTATTAAGAGCTATCTCCGTTTACAGCAAACCCAAAAAGAAAGAAAAACCTTGTAAGGAATATTCTGTTTCTGAATTGCTTAGCTAGTCACTCCGTAACAGTCAGTTTCCGTCAGAAGACAGTTGTCTAAATTGGAGTGAAGTTCCAGACCTGCAGCTTTCAACAGGTCTGAAAACATTGTGAAGTTCCAGACCTGCAGCTTTCAACAGGTCTGAAAACACTGCTGAAACTTAGTTACAATCGTCTCAAACTCCTCAGCAGTCTGGAAGACTCTTTATACTCTTACTATCCCCAGACTGCAAGATGGAACCTTAATATCACGAAAATTGATTTAGTTGCTTTTTACACTCATCACCAAACTCTGATACAATTTTCCCCCTCTTAATTTTTTTTTTAAAGATTTATTTATTTATTATGTATACAGTGTTCTGTTTGCATGTATCCCTGAGGTCAGAAAGGGAGCCAGATCTCATTACAGATAGTTGTGAGCCACCATATGGGTGCTAGGAATTGAACTCAGGACCTCTGGAAGAACAGCCAGTGTTCTTAACCTCTGAGCCATCTCTCCAGCCCCTCCCCTCTTAATTTTTAAAGCTGTATTTGCCATGAGTTCTTTAACAATGTTGATGTTTCTGATAGATTTTTATTAGCCCAATATTTCCACCAAAACTGTTACTATTCAAAGGAGTCAATAACATAGATGTTCTTTCATGAAACATATTCTTCATTAGCTTACTCAGAGGAAAAGCATTTTCATGTTTTAGTATTTTCACTTCATTAGCTTTAACTCCTCATGTTATTGTTATTAGCAGCTGTGATATTTAGCACTGATTTCTTATAAGGAACTTTCAGGTGAACCAACTCTATTTTGTAAGACAGCTAGATTTTTCTGAAGTTTGTTTCCCATCTATAAAGCAGTCCTTTCTTTTTGAATGCCTATTTCCTTGTCTCATTGCAGGCTGTTTGTTCAAGAAGTAAAGAACGTTTTTAATTCCCATAAGTTTCTTCATATCTAAGACAATGTTCAGTGTATAAACTGCTTTCTCTTGCTTTTTAAGGGTTTTTTAAGTGGCTTGTTTGCTCTTATAGGTAGCTTTTTGTCTGAAAACTCTTGAGTTTTCAAGAGGTAAGATTAAGCTTTCTAGCATTGCTTTGAAAAGAAACTTCATGGGGTGGGGAGAGGTTTTGGACAGTATCGCCATCTTTAGCTGAAAAACTACATTTCCCAGAATGCATTTCTCTTCATCAGCTCATTGTTACGAGCTAGCTTTCGGACTTCATTTCTCATAGTTCTTTTCAGGTCCAGGAGTCAACTTCTGGTTCTCTCTTACCAGACTCACTTAAGAAATTCTTGCCCAAGAGGTTTGAACCAAGTTTTTTGCTTTTGCTACGGGAGATTTGAACAAGCGTTTTACATTTTTCAACTACTGAAGACTGGAAGATTTCTGCTCTCTCTGCGCTGACCTCAACAGGTGTCTCTCCTTCATTTGACACTGGCCCCAGATCAGAACTGCACCTGCCTCATTAGTGCGCATTGAGGTGGGCAATTTCTGACAGCAACTTCTCTCGGGGCTTGTGTTTTTCCTTTGCCAGTCAGTGAAAAACAAAAAGCATTTACAACAGAGCTTTTCCATAGCTCCTTCAGAGAGATTTTCTCCCATTGATAATCTTTATTTTGCTTGTTCCTCCCCCGCCCCCCATGCAGCGCTTCAGATATCTCAGGCAGCTCTGTACCCTCTGCTAGCTGCCTTTGGAGGTAGGGGCTTCCCCCCACCCCCAATCTGCCTCAAACTCTAGCAGTTTTCTCAGGTCATGCATTTTCTGGGGAGGAATCTGTCCCTTCTCCGTTTCTAATCAGAGTCTTTCTTCCTGACAGTTCCCAGTTTGGTCTCAGTTTATCCCCTCTGCCCCAGAAACAGTTTCCGACACTAAAGTGGCAGCTTTTCCTGTTACTGAAGGTAGGGGCTTTTTGTCCGTTTCTGTTTTCGGGGTCGGTGAGGTTTGTGTTCATAAATCAGCTCAGCAAGGGAGGTTTTTGCCATCTCTCAGCTCGCATCAGGACTGGTGTTTTGCCTATCACGCCTTCACCTGACCCAGTCCCCCAGTGGGTTGTGTGTGTTTATCGTTTACTTTCAGACACAGCTTATGCCACAGGCAATCACCCCTTAGGGCTACACTACCTCATCTCACCGGGAGTCAGTTGAAATAAAGCTTTTCTCATCAGGATGCTTTTTCTGATAGAAAAGAAAGCTTTACTCCTGGATGGTTCTCCGTTCTGACCAGGCTGGGCTCTTTCCCCAGACAGCGTTCTGACTCAGCAGCACAACTACTTCAGACACAGTTCAGCTTTACTGTTTTCCCAAAAAGGTCTTTTCTCTGATAGGAAAGCTTTTCTCAGATTTCTTTATGCTGCTATGGAACTATCAACCCGGAACTTGTAGGAAAGCGGGCAACTGTGCCGTTCCTGCCGACTTTAGCTTTGTTTGTAAGCAGTTTTCCCCTGGGTCCTGTACCTTCCTGCCTCAGCTGCAGGAACCCTAGTATCCCCCAAATGCACTCCAACTCAAAGATGCTGGCTAGTTGCTTCTCAATTGCTGGTTAGAAGCAAGGATACAATGCTAACAGAGTTTGCATTGCTTCAGGGGATCTTCCCATTAGGGCAATTAGGAGCACCTTTTCATTCTGAACTGCTCACTCACAAAAAAAAAAAAAAAAAAAAAAAATCCTTGATGCCTCAGCTCAGCTGTAACTGAAAAACTTGGCTTTTTTGCTCTTCCCAGTAAACACTTTCCTGCTCTATTGGGCTCTTTATGGCTCTTCACCCATATTCTCCCAAGTGTTTCCCTCAGGGGACTCTGACCCACTGTCTTTTACTAGCTTGAAGAGACAGAGCTTAGAAGAGGTTTTTAGGAACTCCTTCCCTGCCTCCTGCATTGCAGGGAGGATTTTTCAAGCTTGAAAGAGAACTTGGAGAGGTTTTGCTGTCTTAAGAGGTTTGTTGTTTTCCCTTAGAGCTAATCACAGGTGATTCCCATACTAATATTTTCAGGTGATTCTAATTTTTGTCCTTTTGAGAGAGAAAGTTAAAGGCTTTAGTTTTTAAGTTTTTTAAGAGCTTTTAGTTTGAGAGAGAAAGATTAAGGCTTTTTAGAGAGATTTTTTTTTCCCCAAAATTTTTCAAAAAAAGCTTTTTAGTTTAAGAGAAAGATTTTTTTTCCCAAGAGAGAAAGACCAACTTTTCCCAAAACTTCTGAACTTCAAACTTTTTGGCTTCTTACACCTGCATTTTTGCCTCTGAGAGAAATTACTTTCTCCTGCCGCTTGGACTTAGCATTTCAGCTGTCCCTAGGCCAAAAGCTTCCATAAGAAACTTTTTTTTTCTGCCCGATAAGCTCAAAGAAGAGCTTTTTTACTACCCATAAAGCTCAAAGGAAGGTTTTTTTTCTTCCCAATTTGCATTCATAGCCCCCAAAGTTAGAAAATTTAAGAGTTTTTCTGTCTAGCTGCCTTACTTAACTTAAATTTTTTCTACACGATCTTACACTTCTAAGTGTTTTCTACATTATATTACTACACTGTATCTTATACTTATTTTTCACAGATAGAAATTGAGAAAGGGATAGAAGATAGAAAATTTTTGATAGAAGGATGTCCAATTTTTGTGCTGCAGCTTCGGACATCCTTCCAGTCCATTTTTTCCTTTTTTCTCGAGGATAAAAATCCCTGCCTCTTATTAATATTCATATTTCATATTCCATTACAACTGGACATGCCCCTTTTTTCCACCGGCAGGGCCTAACTCATACTTTAGCCAAAAATTCTGTAATAAAATGATTATTTTCCTTTGTCTTTAGTCCCTATTTTTTTTCTTTTTTTCTTTTTTTTTTCTTTAGTCCCTGTTCATGGCGCCATTCTGTGGGGCGTTTACCCACCAACCCCACAGTTCCCCAGAGTTTTCTTGAGTGGGAGCAGCAGGAAAATATTAGATAGAAGGATTTAGATTGTGGAGATAAACAGATAGGAAATAAAGGACAGCCTCATTGCCTTTTCCAATGGGCCCCAACTGTCTCTGCCCCAGGGTATTTATAGAAATGCCAAGGGGTGGAGCAAAAGACCTCCCCCCAGCACAGCCAAGTGCAGACCATCTCAGACACCTGCACTCAGGCCCATGGTCCTAGGTCCTAATCATCCTCTCTACAAGGACCTGCTGGGTAAAGCCATGAAGAACCTGAAAACGGGCTCCCACAGGAACTAGAGAGAGCTCAATAGTTAAAAGTCCAGGTCCCAGGGTTGGGGATTTAGCTGAGTGGTAGAGCGCCCTGGGTTCAGTCCTCAGCTCTGGAGGGGGGGGGGGAGGAGTCCAGGTCCCAGAATTCACGTAATAAGCCAGGTGTCCCACACATACCTGTAACCCCAGCTGAGAGGGGCAGAGAGCAGACAGTCACTAGACTTACTGGCTTCCAGCCTATCTGGGGAAATGTTAGCCTTTGACAGATTTTTCCTGGGGAGATGAAACATATACATGTCTATTCATGCCAGAAAGGGAACCCGTGCATACCAAAATAACAAATGTACCAATAACGGCCTTGCTGAAGTGGGAAGTTTGTTCTGGGGTTACTAACAGGAACATGGGTGAGGGGTTACTGATAGAAACAGCTGCATCCCCAGAGCTCTCTGCACAGCTGGCAGCTCGACAGGCCCAAAGGCTCACCTCTGCAGCATGCCTCTCAGAGTCAACCTGCAACAGGTGGTTTGTGCTTCCACTCATGCCAGGCTCTCACAAGTTTCCGCTTTATCAGCCCTGTGACACTTTATTTACTGAACCTCCCCCTCCTTCGCAGAGGGAACGCTTCAATCTGGAAGAAACTGCTCTACAGCATCCCTAGGTTTGGAGAAAGGCCACCTCTCAAAAGAACAGGTAAAGAGTAACAGAGAACACCCGGTGCCTTCTGGCCTCTGCACATGCACCTGTAGACACACATGTACATGCGCACAGACACATGCTGGTTAATCTTTTAAAAAGCCTGCTGCCCATGAGGGACAAATCCCTTAAAATACTGCAAAGAGAACTCCAAGGTTCAGGCTGTGGGGCCAGGCAGGGATGAACTGAGGCTACTGGGGAAGGATGGCTGCACTCACCTCCACACAGGCCTGCCGAGACTCGAGGGACTCATCATCTTGCTGATCCATGGCCTCCTCCAGGTGTAGCCAGGTGCCCAGCTGCACAAACAAAAGCAGCTCTGAGCACAGCCCACTGCCACCCTCCAGCCCAGCCTACCCACCTAGATTAGCTGCTAGACGCTAAGGCTCCAACTGGGCATTACCCAAGGATCCCTCCGTTCCTCCGCGACGCCAAATCTTCACAGCTCCAATTGTTCTTCTGTTCCCACTGCCCTGTAAGCCCACCCCATGCTCAAACATGGCCTTCTGCCCACTACCAAATGTGCAGCTCCAGTCAGGACCTTCACTGGGTCCTGGGAGCCCCACAAACACCCAGCACACAAAGAACTCCTTTGTATTATGTACTTGACTGCCCTGAGCATGCAACCACAAACAAACCAGTACCTCTTCCCAGGACCAGCAACCAGAGCCACTGACCAAATGGATGAAGCTCGGGACACAGCCCAGCCTTACTGATTTCACCATGGCCCTTTCATCAGCCAGGCCAGATGTTTCACCAAACATCCCAGAGTCTCTACCTTCCTATCCAAAGGTGGGGACAGGACCCTAGCTCCTCCCTCCACTATCCAACTTGAATCTGGCTCAGATTCTTACCCAAACCCTTAGGCCCTGAATTTGTAGCTTGAACCCAATTCCTCCATCATTGTGGAGGGCTCTGGGGCCTAAAGCTGCCATAGTCTATGTAGGATTGGGGGGGGGGGGGCTCTGCCAGATACAGCACAGATACAGGCCCAGAACCTGTATCTCTGTAGCTCAACTGTCATTGTGCCAATCTGATGTCACAGACTCTGAAACCAGGGCAGCACCTGGCCAATCCCAGCTAGGCACCCAACTCCACCACAGACCCTTGCTGGTTTATGTCATGCTGAGGATGGAACCCAGGGTCCTGTGCATGCTGGCAGTCTACCCACTAAGCCACATCCCCAGCCGTTGTCTTTCTCTTTCTCACTACCCTGCCCCTGATTCTCACTCTCACACTAGTGTACAGCCCCATCTACTTCTGTCCACCCACCTCTGCAGGCCCCAGCTTGAGTCTCAACCTGCACAAATTCCTACTATAACACTTTCCTGGGCACCTGAATCCCAGGGAGAGCCTGTCTTTGCCCAGTCTTGGGCATCAACTGGTTGTGATTACAGCAAAATCCACCAAGACCCCAGCACTGTGCATCTAAAATCCATTGCTAGCAGGGTACAGTGGCACAAGCCTTCCACCCAGCAGATTCCCACCCAGGATTTGTACTCAGGACCCTGGCTATTTGTCAATCTGAGGTTCTTTTTTTGCTTTGTTTTGGCTTTGATTCCTTGGTCTTTTGAGACAGGGTCTCGTGTAGTCTAGACTGGCCTCAAACTCACCATCCTCCCTCCTGCCTCTACCTCTCAAGTGCTGAGTTTATAGGCATGTGTCACCAGACCTGGTTTATGAAGTGCTGAAGTCGGAACCCGGGGCTTTGTCCATGTTAGGCAAGCACCTAACCCCCTGAGTTTACACCCCCAGCTTCAGTCAGGTTCTTAAAGGAATCTGAATCCCCTTATGCCTGGAAGTCACAGCTGCCAAAAGGGCCCTGCAGTCAGCAGCTCTGCAAGCCTGTAGAGCTGCAGTTATAATACAATATGATCGATATCTGAGCACAATGCTCCAGAGCTGGTGCACCTCAGCGTTTGGCTCCCGAGGGTTCTCAAGCCTGTGCTGGAGCTGCTCCCATGGGGCCTGGGCCCTTCCCCCGTCTTCCACCCCACCCTCCTATAAACCTAGGTGTTCTATTGCTTGAAGGCAGAATCGCCCAAAGCATAGGTCCCAGCTATTCCAACTCTGTAGAAGATGCTTACTGCATCCACCTCCTCCCAAACAGCTGCCTATCATAAAGCAGCTAATGTGAGAAGTCCTTCGGGATGCAGAATCCTTACCTCCAAGCTGGAGTCTCTACCCAACTTGAACACTTTAGAACCCTGCATTATTCTACATGGGTTCTGGGATTCACTTCAAGATCCTCTAACTCTGGCATGCACAAGGGGCATTCTGCCTAGAACCCTCTGCTAGGCCCTTCGACCCTCAATCAGGTACTTGGCTGTCTAAAAGATTGATTAGCTCAAACAACACTGCCTGTCTTAGGGCAAGACCCGGGAACTCCAGCCTGCTCTCTTGTGTACCCATTTTCTCCAAATAGAAATGTTTCCTCTTAGAGACGGTGGGAGGCGCCCAAGACTCAGAAAATAAACGAAACTTAAAAAATCCCAGAAGCTGAAACTTTAAGTTCTACACACACACACACACACACACACACACACACACTCCTCAAGGTTACAGAGGTAATAGCAATAGCCGAGGAAGAAGTACTCTGCCCAGATGAGCTGCCTTCAAGTCTTGCAGGCAGAGATGCAGCTACTTTCCTGAGTCACCATCCGTGCGTGGGCTTTTCAGTGAGGCAGCTGAGTCATTCATGCTCCTGTAGGTAACCCCTCACACATACTTCTGTAAGGAACAACAATAAACCCACTGGCTCACCAGGCTAAACTGGGGTGTGACCGTTTCTTTGGATGGTCGTCATCATGCCTGACCTGGGAACAGAAGCCACGTATCTCCAACAAACAGGACATGCAAGAATAGTCTCTGCCCCGGGTCCCTGAACCACCTTCCCAGAATGTTGGCTGGTGCTTCCGAGACAAACACTTGCTCAAGAGTACAGAAACAGTGACACAGTCTCTCTAGGGACCCGAGGAGGGGGCTTCTCGGTACTTTAGAACGAAGATCAGGAATTGATCCAGTCACACCCACCTCTGCCCAGTGTCTGTCCCTACTCTCAAAGCCAACCCTGCATTCAGATCTAAGGCCACCAGACTCTCAGTTATTCGGAGCTACAGGTGACACACCCTATAATGGACTCAGTAGACTAAATGGGCCCATCCTCCCCACATCAAGGTCATCCCCTCCAGGAATACAAGACCCTCTGCTCCCCGAGACAGACAGGAATCAAGGGGCAGCCTGACGACAAACAGGGACAACTCCCTCCTTCCTTGGAAACCAGTAAGGGACCCCTATTGCGCCACGTAGACATGAACTCTCCTTACCTCAGAGGCCCCGCTATGCTGTCTTTCCCGGGCGAGAACACCTCTTTTAAAGATCATTTGTCCAAAACGCAATTAGCTTCCGTGTACCCCTTGAGTCTTTCAAGTATCTCCCCCATAACTATGTCTGTGCCCTGACTTCCATCCTTCAGGACATCTTCGGTCCCAAACAAGTCCCACCACCCACCCAATCATCCGCGCATGCGCGCACTGCACAGTCACAGCTGCTCTGTCTCCAAAGACCTCCGCGACCCACAGGGGCCCGGACTGAGGCGCAGGAAGCCCCCATTCACTGACACAGCCGCGTCCAGCTTCCCGCCCAGACCTTGCGCATGCGCATACCAAGCACTATGAGCGGTCCCTTTAGCTCC
>CABHPR010125249.1:6155-30660 GCA_902168415.1 Peromyscus melanophrys
ACACACACACACACACACACACACACACACACACACACACACACACAAATAATCCATTTGCTGAGATTTGTGGAAATTTGTGATCTTTAAACTGAAGGTAAGGAATCAACAATTCAGCAATACAATAAAGTGACATAGGCTATAGAAACAGGTGTGGTTGTTGGTGCATCAACACATCATGAGATCGAAATGCCACTTAAACTTGTCTATGCCTCCCTAGAACAGTAAAGTTTCTTAAGTCCTGGAAAGGTATCCAACAAGAGAATACACAAAGGTAGAACTGAGTCAATATATTTTTATTTCCAACAAAGTGCTCCCTAAATATAATTCCAGAGAGGCCTATTATTAAGATATTTATTATGTATTACCCCACTTGAAAGCATAAGTATACTAGAAATCAATCAAAATGGCATGAAATAACTATGTTTACTAGTTATTAATAAGTGGCTTTCCTAGTACTATGTATCTTTTATATTGACAAGCCAATCACTAGACATGTTTATTATATATAGCTAATCTTTATCTGTTAAGTATTTGCATTATTTTTAAACATTTTTTACATGGATTACAAATTTTCTATATAATTAAAATAATTTGTGCAATGGAGAGAAAATACTTGAGATCAGGAATCTAAACTGAAATGCCAGCTCTTCCACTAACCCCATGTATGGCTGTGTACAACGGGCTTCTCAGCAGATCTTAGCTTCCTTTTTAAAGATATATTAAAGGTCATTGTTATTATTATATGTGTATATCCATGGTGTGTGTGGGAAGCTGACAGACAGGCAGCTGTGCATGGGCAAAGGTCAGTGGACTAGTAGCAGAAATCCATTCAATCCTTTTCCAGGTCCCAGGGATCAAGCTTGGCAGCTGTACCTGTGAGGCTGGTGCCTTGGCATCTAAGCGATCTTGTTTGTCCACCTCAGCTTCTTATTTACCACATGTGGTGGATAGACCAGATCTGAAATGCCCTTCTGGGCTAATGAGTGACTCCACAATAGGATGGCATATATTTGAACTCAAGAGAACTTGACAAGTCATGTAACCTTAGTGGTCCTCATTCCAATTCTAAGTTCTCATAATGTATTTCCTCAAAGAATGATGTACTCATGCAAGGCAACTCCTTTAAACATTGTCAGTAAGCGCATCCTCCACACAAGAGCTAAATAAGCAATCAGTTGTTTATTTATATTACAACTCATTGGTTCTTTAAGAATTACAGTGGAGGCTGGAGAGACGGCAGTAGTTAAGAGTACTTGCTGCCTCTTACAGATGACACAACTTTGGTTCCCAGCACCCACCTTGAGCCTCACAACTATCTACAACTCCAGTTCCGGGAAATGTGTGGCTCGCTGGTGTCTCTCTCTGCCTTCTTCCTGTCTCTCCCTTTGAATTTCCTCTAAGCTGACTTGCCATAGACCAAATGGCTATATCTATCAACCAATCATAGCAACATATATTCACAGCGCACGGAAAGACATTCCCCCGTCACGTCCTCTTTTCTATCCAAACAAAAGGAAGGTTTTAACTTTAACCTATTAAAATTACATATAACAAAATAGTTATCAAGCAAGTCTAGTCTATTTGTATTTTGTAAAATTAAAGAAAATATTCTATCTATCTTATAGGCAGGATAAGCAGACAAGGAGAATTCTGGGAAGAGGAAGGCTGAGTCAGGAGATGCCAGGCTGCCGTCCAGGGAGCAGCATGTAACAGCACACAGGTAAAGCCACGGAACATGTGGCGACATATAGATTATCAGAAATGGGCTGAGTTTAAGTGTAAGAGCTAGTCAGTAGGAAGCCTGAGCTAATGGCCGAGCAATTTTAATTAATATAAGCCTCTGTGTGTTTACTCAGGGGACACAAATGGGAGAGATTTGTTCTGACCGCCAGCAGGCCAGGACACAGGAAAACGTCAGCTACACTAATTCAAATAATAATCAACATGGTCTACAGATTTCAAGTAAATATCATTTGCACAGTGAATTTAACTTGAACAATGGTGATATATGTCATTTTGCATATACACAAATATAGTTATTGTCATAGCTTTTTATGAATTTGGTATATTCAATTTATGAAATCTGTATCATTCATGATTCTTTCAGTCAAATGAACAACAAAATTTTTATTGTCATTTTACAAATAACTGTCTTCAACACATTTTACAATTCAGAGCAAAATTCACTTCAAAATACTAGTGTTAATATATCATGTGACATCTGACTTGTGAATTCTAGCTCTGGGATACATGGTGAATGATAACAGACAGTGATAGTGTTGTAGGTTAAATGTGAGTATTTCCTCCATAGCCATGCACTTTGACACTTAGTCCTGTTGGAGTAGACTGTGAAAGGTTTAAGAGGCTCAGTCTTATAGGAAATGGTCACTTAAGGTTTTATAGCCCACCCCTACTTCCTGTTTACTCTCTACTTTTAGACTACTGGACCAATGTAAGCTGTTATATGCCCCTCCAGTGCCATGGTTTCTCAACCAGGATAGACTGTATTCTCTTGGCTATAAGTTAAACCCTTTCCCTTTAAGTCGCTTCTTGTCATGTATTTTTCCATTTTGTCACAGCAATGAGAAAAATAAGATGATATATTTGTATATGATAAACAAACAGATGACAGAAATATATGGAGAGATAGGTCAGTAGACAGGTACATAGATAAGACATACATTGCTCTCAGATGAACAATTTTAAATTATTCCATTTTTTTGAGGGATATTATTGTTTTGCTGCCAACAAACCCTTTCTCAGAATCTGTGAATTTTTCAGTTGTTCTTTTAGTGTATGTCCAAGATATTGAATAGGATAATCCCCAGGACAATGGAAGATTGATCTCGCATTTCTTCTTTCATTAATTTTGAAGAATGACCTGAACAAACCACTGGGTTGAGACAGAAGCTTTGGAACCTCCGATGTATAGTAGGTGAACTTCAGAACTCTCAGTAAAATCAATTTTAGACAGACGTGTGCATTGAGAAGTTGAAACACGCCACTGAGTTATCACAAAAAGCATCAGAGTCGCACAGCCTCCAGAAAAATACTTGTGTGTCTCAAACAAAGGCATAACAAAGGTTGAAGATGGCTGCTGTAAAACACGATTCAGTCTTTCCTCCTAACAGCATTGCTTTGCCTCTTGAATTGCAGTCAGGAATTGCAGACTGAAGATAAATAAAAGCTTTATTCAAGAAGATTTTAATACATCAACACAATGTCTTTCCTCTATCAGGCCAAGGGGAAGTGCTTGTCTCTGGTGCTGTAATTCAGTGGACTTCGATTAACAACTGAAAGGAATTATCAGCATCTCTGTGGACCTGATCTGACATCCCCAGTTCCTTAAATGGGCTTAATTGGGTTGGGGCCTCAGGGTATATTTTTATCAGTCTTCTATTCCTTCATAACTAATACCCTGTTGTGATGCTTTCAAAAATCTGTCCTCCTACTATTTGATCTGCTTTTTATGTCTCACAGCAACTGCTTGGATGTCATGAGCACACATAAAATTAGCAGCCACAAATTGCATGAACATTTCACCAATTTCAGTCTATACTGCTTTAAATTTTTATGGAAAGATTTATGGCCAGAGTTGTGAGTGTCTGTGTGTGAGACAGACAGACAGCAGACAGACAGACAGACAGACAGACACACACACACACACACACACACACACACACACACACCACATATATATGGGGGAGGGAGGGAGAATAGAGAAGATGTCAGGTTTTTATATTGACTCATGATCTTCAGTTCTTTGTTTTCCCAATAATGTTTCTTTTTTTCTCTCCTCTCTCTGTTTCTTGCTCCTTCTCCAATAAATTGATGAAGATGTAAAAGTACAAATATATATTTTTAAGAGCATAGTATAATTGCAATGTTTCTTGCTTCCCTTTCATCTCATATATCCTCCCTCACCCTCAATTTCATGGCCTATTTTTTAAATTAATTGTTATTGCATGCACATATGTTCCTAAATATAATGTGTTGAGTCCATATAATGTTACTTGTATGTCTGTTTTGAGGGCTGACCTTTCAGTATTGGATAACCAATTGGTGTGCTCTTCTCTGGGGAAGGTCAGGTCTCTTATTCCCAGATTTTCTCAATTGCCTGTAGTTCTCTTTGTAGTGTTGAGCCCTCACGGGCTTTTCCATTCACTTTTGCATGTCCATTGATGTTGCTCTTGTTCAGCTCAGATTGGGGCAGTCATACTGGCCAGATTTTATGTGTAGAGCTTCGTACATTATTAGGAAACACAATCTCACAGCAAACACCTCCGTCTTTACAATCATTATACATCCCTAAAATATATATATAAACAATGCATCGGAAATGTTTATATATATATATATATATAGCTCATAAAAATGTAAACAGATAATTGATTTAAAACATTATGAAATGAAATGCAGTTGAGTCCTTGTTTTTGCATTGTTTCTTTCTTACTTTCATCTTATAATTCCTTTCTAATCACGTTAATTGGCTTTAAACAGTGATTTCCCTCCCAGGAACATAAGGATTAACATGAGTGAACATGTATATACCAACGAACCTAAAACTTGAAAACGGAAAATTGTGTACACAATGTGGGGTATGAACATGTAATTGGCAACATTCCCTGGTTAATTGAAGACAGATTCTCCCTGCCCATATATTTAAAAAGTTGTAGAAGACAACAGTGATACAGACTGTGCACATGTGTGTGCATAGTAACTACCTTCACTCTAAAAGTTAATTGATGGTTATGTGAAGATGCTGAATATATTTTTCCTTGTGTTGTGATATCTCAATCATATTTTCATTATGAAAACTTTTGGTTTTGTAACTGTCCTCATTGTTTACTGAAATGTAATATCATGACTCCCTTCGTGTGATGGATTTTTACTCTTTTTAATTAATCATAGGTACACTTAATAATTTTATATCTCAATAACTTGTTAGTGACATTTTAGTGCAAAAATGAGTCTCTGTTATTAATGATTTCATAGAAGCCATTTCAACAT
Source organism: Peromyscus melanophrys (assembly GCA_902168415.1). Lineage (NCBI taxonomy): Eukaryota > Metazoa > Chordata > Mammalia > Rodentia > Cricetidae > Peromyscus > Peromyscus melanophrys. Next base: position 11,169 of record CABHPR010125249.1, read on the forward strand.
TCTGTAAATTTCTTCACTTTGTCAATTAAAAGTAATCCTCCAGGCCATTGGGCCTGACACTGTTTTCATCTGTTACAGCAAGATTTCCTCTCAATGAGCCCCATTTATGGGTTAAAAATACATACACATGCATTGTGTTTTTGTTAGAATAAAGCTAGAATAAAAATAACATTAGGAAAAATTTTCTTTGAATTTTTTAGATGAAAATTTGGCATATATATTACATTACAGCTTCTTCATAAGATGACTTTTTCATTTTTTTATTAAGAATTTTTTTTATTTTACACACCAGAGATTGCCATCTTCCCTCCTCCTGCCCCCCCCACCCCCCCCCCCCCCACCCCACCCCCCCTCCCCCCACAAGAAGGCACATCCAGTAAAGGCAAGTCCAAGCTTTGCCCCCTGCCTCAAGGCTGCATGAGGTGTCCCATCACAGGTAGTGGGCTCCAAAAAACCCCCTCATGTACCAGGGATGGATTCTGATTCTACCGTTGGGGGCCCCCCAAGCAAATCAAGCTACACAATTGTCTCGCCATGCAGAGGGCCTAGTCCAATCCCATGCAGGCTACACAGCTGTTGATCCAACTTTCATGACATCTCACTAGTTTGGTTTGGTTGTCTCTGAAGGTTTCCCCACCATGATCCTGATGCACTTGCTCATAGAATCCCTCCTCTCTCTCCGACTGGACTCCTGGAGCTCTGCCTGGTGTTTGGCTGTGGATCTCTGCATCTGCCTCCATCAGTCATTGGAGAAAAGCTCTGTGATGACAGGGTATTCACTGATTTGATCACTGGGGCAAGCCATTTCAGTTCAGGCACCCTCTCCACAGGTTTCTCTCTATCCCCATGATATCTCCCTCCATCATAGTATCTCTCTCATTGTTTTCCCACTCCACCCCTGTTCCAGCTTGACCATACCATTACCTTATGTTCTCATCCTCCATGCCCTACCCTCCATTGCCCACACCTCTTCCCCATTTCACTCTTGGAGATGTCATCCATTTCCTCTTCCTAGGGCGATCCATGCATCCCTCTTTGGGTCTTAAATGGGTTATAGAGCTAAACAGAGAATTCTCAAAGGAAGAATTTCAAATGGCTGAAAGACATTTAAGGAATTGCTCAACATCCTTAGTCATCAGGGAAATGCAAATCAAAATGACTCTGAGATACCATCTTATACCTGCCAGAATGGCTAAGATCAAAAGCACTGCAGACAGCTTATGTTGGAGAGGGTGTGGAACAAGGGTAGCACTCCTCTACTGTTGGTGGGATTGCAAACTTGTACAGCCACTTTGGAAATCAGTGTGGTGGTTTCTCAGAAAATTGGGAATCAGTCTTCCTAAAGACCCAGCTATACCACTCTCGGGCATATACCCAAGGAATGCTCAATCATACCACAGTGACACATGCTCAGCTATGTTCATAGCAGCATTATTCATAATAGCCAGAACCTGGAAACAACCTAGATGCCCATCAACTGAAGAATGGACTAAGAAAATGTGGTACATATACACAATAGAGTACTACTCAGCAAAGAAAAACAATGACATCATGAAATTTGCAGGCAAATGGATGGAACTAGAAAATATCATCCTGAATGAGGTAACCCAGACTCAGAAGGACAAACATGGTATATACCCACTCATAAGTGGATACTAGAAGTAAAGCAAAGATTAACAGACAACAACCCCCAACTCCAGAGAAGCTAGCTGACAAAATGACTTGTTAAAAATTTGTATATCCTTGCCAGATCTTGAATACGTTATAGTAATAGAGAAATCAAATATATACACAGATGAAGACTTCTGACCAATTGGAAAGAGTAGATAAAAATCAACACTTTGAGCTCCTTGAAGGCATCTATTCACAATATTTCACACTGAATTGTCATTGAATTTCTCTGTAATAGTGAATGTCCTACATGTGGAAGACATTGCCATGTGCTTTTTTTCTGGGCTATTTATTTGCTTTACTTCTTCTTCAGGACTGAAATACTCCTATAGATCAACCACTTTAAGCCAAAGGGGCCCCCAAGTTTTCTTGACTTGTATGGAACCTCACTACAGTCAGCAGAGTGTGTACAGCCTCTTTCTGATTAAGCCTGTGAATGTTCTGATACCTAGGATTTATGGATGTAGGAAGTTGACTTCACCACCATCTTTTTTTAATTACAATAGTGATTTTGGCTCTAATTTTCTTGGCATCAAGGATACTTCCCGAGGCCTGCCTGAATCAGGCTTGGTGTATGCTTCCTCAGGTGACTGCAAAAGTGAGTAGGGAATCTCACTTTGTCCCAATTTGATGGAGATGCTCACTTCATCTTCTCCCTTGCAAGGAAGTGAGCCCTTTTTCCCATCATAATCCTACTTGATCAAAGTTGCTAATGCTATTGTGAGGAGAAATATATTGAATAATGGATCTTCCTTTTCTCTTTTTCCAAAAGTGACATGACAATATTCTTTATGGGCTAAAAACTACAATGAACTGAAAGAGTAGATTCTCACAGTACATGGTACTGTGAAGTACAAAATCCTTTGCATTCTAGGAGCTAATGTGGTGACCAGTGGGACACCATCTGCACACACTCAGAAATAAATGACTGAAGTGCAGTATGTGAAATGCCATCACTGACACTATGATGCCTTTCTTGTCCTATTGTGATTGTAGTTCCGGATTTTCATCTAGCACTTGTACTGCTAGGCAAACACTGCTCTACCACTTAGCTACATCCTTGCCTTACTTTTGTCTTTTAGAATGAAATCTGGTTATCAGAGCTTTTGCCTTCACTAAATGACATTAAAATATGTGCTTGAGGGCACCTTGTAGTTTTCTCAAATAGTAATTCGGTGATTTACATTTGTAAGTAAGCCATTCAAACAACTAAGATATTTAGTAGCTGTCACATACTCTTCAAATGATACTATAGGTATAGAAAAAAATGTATGGATATTCTGGGAGAGTGTTGACTTGACAGACGTGAATCTGCGTTTCTTTGCAGGCACTTCCTTTTTCAAAGATGAAATATAATGCTGTAGGCTAGAATAATGGCAAATACATGTACACTGAGAAGAGCTGGGACAGCTAAGCTTTGTCCATGGGAAAGGAAAAATATGATCTCAACCAATGGGCCACAGATAGCTTGGATTTAATATTATTATGACCATTAGTAAACATTATTGGGACTTAACCTGATTTTATACAGGCAGTTCTACATTTGCTCAGAAAACAAGCCAAGTAAATTGATATGTCCAGAGTCTAAGAGGAATAGGCAATTTTCTTATTGGATAATAAATCACAAATTAAAAATTAAATGATAGAGTTTTTCTGAGCCCTTTCATTGCCAGAGTGAGCTTATAATACATGACAAAAATTTTAAAATGATCAGTATTTGTGGACCATTTCATTATTTTCCAGTGATAAGAAAGTATTTAAAGTGTTTTGTACTCTTATTCAGTTTTTAGATAGACATGACAGCTTTCAAATTGAATTTTATTTTACTACCATTACTGACCACCTAAATTCAATTTGTTAATATCTATTGACCCCCTACTTACATCTCCAATCTTGTTATCATCATGAAAAGAACACATAAAATAAATCCTTATTTGATAGTTCAATTAATTACTATCATTTAAATTATCTAAAATTCTAATTCTTTAAACAATTTGTATAAATGAAAGCAAATCAGTCCACATTTTTATCCTTAGACATAAGCATGTTTTATAATGGATATTTTGACTGAATTTAGTACTTGAGTTCAATAGTTTATTTGTTTATTATTTATTTAATTACATTTATTTTGGTGCAAGGAATAGAATCTGAGACTGCGTACATTCTAAGAATAATGTGGATTTTTTATTTGATGATATAGAAATAACAGCAGCAGAAAACCCTGAAAGCATTCAGCCAGCAGGGTGTTAGAAGGTAATGAGTTATGAGTCAGAAACTTGAAGTTTTTGATAGTGTTTTCATCAATGTACTCAGGGCTCTTTGACCAGTTTGAGAGAGAGAGAGAGATCAGAAAGAAGTAAGCAACAATGACAAATGAGCCTGTATTAGGGCTAGTGCGTCAGGAAAGACGTCTCATAGTGACTCACTGAAGAAACTGTTCGGTTTCGTGGGCCCGCTGCCCCTGCACCCACACACTGGTGGCCACTGAGTACAGCCAAGGACTTTTGCAGTGTTGTAATGCTCTGTCTCCTGTTTTAGCAGTGGGATCTCCTAGCTTGGTGACCTGCTGTGTGTTGTGTCTCCCTGCACTTGGCTCACAGGTGCTCTCTGACACCCACCACACAGGACTTAGTCAGGCTTTCTGTTAAAATGGAGCTGTCAGAAAGCCTTTCTGAAAGCTTGCTAGAATATAAGCAGTTCCAGAACCTGAGGACTTTTTACATGAAAGATGAAAACTGTGGTAGGGTCATCAGGGCCACCTTATTCTTCCTTGATGTGTTTTCTTTCCATTTACTTTAGACTTCAAATGTCTCTACTCTTGATGGAGAGTTAGGGCTGCTTTTCCAGATGTTTTTGCACAACGTAGTTTTTTTTTTTCCTGAGAGTTTCACTGTTGCCCAGTAGCCAAGTCTATACTGAACCTTATTTTTCATAAAGTTTTTATTGATTCTTTATAAATTTCACACCATGCACCCCAATCCCACTCATTTCCCAGTCTTTCCATAAGCTTTTGAGGCTTAAAATGAGTAGTGTTCGAAGCACAGCCTTCCAGATGGTCTAATTCAGCCTGCCTCAATTTGTTGTTCAGTAGTGTTCCCTTCCCTCCTCCAGCTACAGTGTTAAGTGGGTAATCCTAATCCATGCCCTCTCCATCCAACTGCAATAGATTTACAACAGTGCTAAAAACTGTAGCCATTTGGTCTTTTCTCCGGGAATAAGTCTTCTCTAAGAGAGAGGAGATGGGGCTGGCCAAGTTCCAGAAGTTGTTTTTCTTTTCTCATCAACATAAGAAATTGTTTTCTTAGGATTTTAGCTCATCTCTCCTGTGAGTAGCTTCAGGAATCCTGAAAAATTACTGCTCAAAAAAGAGTATCTACCTGCCTGTGTTTGCACCCCAAGTTTCCTAGTTTAGTTCTTCAGTAACAGTTATTGTTGAGAGTGATGTCATAAGCCTGTAACCATGTTCATGGTGGGGTGTGGGGGAGAAGGAGGATGGGGATTTCAAGGTCATCCTTATCTACATAGTCAGCAAAAAGAAAGCCTGAGCTACATGAAGCCCTGTCTCCAAAGAAGCAACAGTAAATGATTAGCTGTGCCTTCTAAAGGCTCATGCAGCCCCTGGTAAACAAATGATTACCATATTTTTCTCATTGTAATGCTTTCCAGTGTTTAAGGTACCTATGAGTTCCTGATAAGTCATTAATTTCCAATACTTATTATCTTTATACAATCTAGTTATGGATGTGAAAAGCAGATGGACACTTTCAGTTCTCTTTAAATTTAAACATCCTGCTTTGAATAGAAGCAGAGTCAACAAAACTATTTTGGATTAGGTATCTGATTTTCCTTATGATCTATCTTAATTGTGCTGGCTAAAATTAGTTATGCAGCTAAAAAATAGTAGCGGACTAATTTAGTCTTTTCAATTCTGTTAAAAATCCTAGGTATAATTAAAAAAAAAACTATCTTCATCAATTAAATTATTTTGGTAAGAGTTAACTTTTTTATAATATACTATGTAAATAAAGTATACATCTCATAATGAAAAGAAAAATGTATACATTCAGTTCAAGTTTAATCTCTCCCACCTCTTGTCCCATCTCCCTAAACTGCTTTACCCACTGTACATTTATTTGCTCAATAATTCCCCAGTCCTGCTGTATAACTAGTAAGTGCTATTACTCTCTTAGTCACTGTTCTATGGCTGTGAAGAGACACCATGACCACGGTAACTCTAATAATAGAAAGCAATTAACTGAGGCTGGCTTACAGTTTCAGAACTTTAGTCCATTTTGGTCACGGTGGGCAGCATAATGGCATGAAAGAAGACATAATGCTGGAGAAGGTGAGATATCTACATCCAGGTCCTCAAGCAGCAGGGGCTAGGAATGGGCTTTTTGAAACTTCAAAGCCCACACCCAGTGACCCAGTTCCTCCAACAAGGCCACATTCCCTAGTCTTTTCAAGTATTGTTACTCCCTGGTACTGGAGTATTCAAATCTATGAGTCACTGGGGACCATGCTCATTCAAACCACAACTCCCCACACACTTTCTATAAAACACCTTTTAATTCTCATAGGCCCCTTCTACTTTTCTGGCTTCTAACCACTATTTTATTTTACTTTTGAGAGTATAATATAACCACAACGATTCTCCTTCCTTTTCCTCGCTTGAATTTACCCATATATCCCTCCTTACTCCCTACTCTTCTTCAAATTCATGGTGTCTTTTTTTTTTTTTTTTTTTACTTATTCTTACTTAGAAATGTAAACTGTTCAGTCCTTAAATTGTTACCTGTATGCGTATATTCAGGAATGACTGTTTGCAACTGTACAACTAATTGGCCTGTTCATTCCTGAGGAAAACCACCTCTCCTGCTCCCAGCTTTTCCTAGTTGTCTGCTATTCTTTGTGTTGAATTGAGGTCTCTAACAGCCCTACTCATCTATGATACTGTCAATGATCATCATGGCATGGTAACCCTAAAGGTGCCAAACTTACCTTGGTAGTAATCATTGACTCTCTATTCTGACTTAAGACTTCCTCATTAAGAGGGGAATATGGCTCATAATGGAAACCTGGCTAACTGCTCAGTGCTAGTACTTATGGTTATTAAAGGATAATCTATAACCATTTAAGTAAAACCCTATAATCCCTAAGAACAATCTGTAAACATATGCACTTTTATGCAGAGATAAGTTAAGTCTTTATTCCTCATCAAGGAAGCTTCTCTTTGTAACAGATGGAGCAACAGAAAACTATAACCAATCAAAATGCAAAGTTGTGAAGCCCATTCCCAATACACACATCTACAAAACATTCCTAAATCTAAGTCTCAGGGAACATTGTAGAAGATGGGGAAGGAAAGATTTTAAGAACCAGGATCAGAGAGTTTGTTATGAGATTGTGTCTCCTAGTAACGCCAAAAACTATACCTATAAAGTGTTATCCACATGACTGGCCAAACATGACCTAAACATCCCTGACACCAATGGACATAACCACTATTATTTTCATTAAAAATAGATATATTTAACATTTAGGATTTGCATATGACAAAGAGCATATAGCATTTGTATTACTGAGCCTGCATCATCTCAATTAATATTTTCCAGTTTTACTAATTTTGATGCAAACTTCCTAATTTCATTTTTTTTGTTTACAGCTGAATATAATCTATTGTGTATATGGACCGCATTTTCATTACCTATTCACTGTTTGCCAGATTTCCAGGCTGATTCCTCCTCCTTCCTATTATGACTAGAACAGCAATGCAGCACATGTGCATGTGTGTCTCTGTAGAATCTTTGGATATATGCAAAGGAATAGCATGGCTGTGTAGCACAGTAATTCTAGGTTTAGTTTCCTTGAGAAGCTTCCATCATGATTTCCATAGAATCTGTACAAGTCTACTGAATGCCACACATTACAGGTATGATTATCAGTGTTTGTTGTCATTTTCTTCTTGATCTTAAGACTTCTGGTTGGGTTGAAATGGAATCTTAAAGTAGTTTGAATATGCACTTATCTGATGACTAAGAAAGTTGAATGCTTTACAAGTTCTTATGGGCCACTTGTAATTCTTCCTTGAGAACTGTCTGTTCTGTTCATTGGCCTATTTCTTCCTAGGCAGTATTATTTTTGATATTTAATTTTTGTAGATCTTTCTGTATTCTAGCTATTAATCCCTTTCTTAAGTATAGCTGACAATTTTTCCTGCTTTATAGGCTGTTTACTCTACTGATAGTTCCTGTAGTTGTGTTTCATGATTTCATTTAATCTCATCTCTCAGTTCTTTGGGTATTTTTTGTGTGAAGTGTCTAGTCAGGAATTTCTTTCTTATATCTATATCTTAAAGTGTTCTCTTTAGCAGTTTCAGTGTTTCTGGTTTTATATTAATGTCTTTGACCCAATCTGCTTTCTGTGCAGAGTGAGAGATTGGAACCTAATTTTATTTCTTAGATACAGTTTTGCCAGCATCATTGAATAGTCTCATTTTTTTACCAAGGCATATTTTGTCACTGTTATAAAACGTGTCATTCATATCTGTGTATATGATTAACTATAGGTCTCCCATTGTGACCCCTTGATTGGCATGTGTGCTTTATTCCAGTACCATGCCGACTTTTCTGCCTATGGCTCTATAGTATACTGAAATGTGGCAATACATTGCCTTCAAATCTGTTCTTCCTACTTAGAATCATGTCTTAGTTATATTATGTTATGACCATAACAAATCTTAGAAAGGAAAGTATTTAATTGTGGCTGGCTTACAGTTTCAGAGGTTTAGTCCAGTATTGTCATGGTGGGAAGCATGGCAGCATGCAGGCAGACATGATGCTGGAGAGGTAGTTGAGAGTTTCACATGTTTGATCTACAGGCAATAGGACATGAACTGTGTTCTACACTTGACATAGCTCGAGCATATGAGACCTCCAAGTCTGTGCCCACAGGGATACACCTCATTCAGCAAGACTATACCTACTCCGACAATGTCACACCTCCTAACAGTGCGCTATCTATAGAGCAAGCATTCAAACACACAAGCCTATGGGGGCCATACCTTTTCAAACCACCACAGACCATGGTTACCCATGGTCTTTTGTGTTCCCATATAATTTTTAGGATTTTTTCAATTCTGTAAAGAATGTCATTGGAATTGTGAAAAGAATTGCATCTATCTATTGTATTGAATCTTTCCATAGCATGGGCAGCTTTACATTATTTATTCTCCCAGTTCATGGATATAGTGGCTCTTTGCATCTTCTAATATCATCTTTAATTTATTTTTTTTGAGTAATTAAAGTATTCTGTGTAGATGTCTTTTACATCTTGGGTTATGTTTATTCCAAGATATTTTTTTCACTGACACTACTGTGAGTGAAATGTTTTTCTTAATTTCTTTTTAAGCAAGTTTGCTATTAGTGTCAATAAGAAGTACTGGTTTTCGTATGTTGATTTTGTATGCTGAAATGTAAATACAAATTTTTACCAGATCCAAACATTTTCTGAGCACTATATGACAAGAAAAGGTTTTGAGATTTACTAGAGAAAACTGTAGTATCAAATAACCTAAATTATACCTGTAGAAAAATTTCAATGTAAGAGGGCAAAGAAAGTACATCAACATATTAATAACTGGAGACATTGCTCAGCAGCTGAGGGAAGTTTTTCTGCTCTTCCAAAGAGCCTGAATTCAGTTCCCAGCACTCACCTCAGTTGACTCACAATTCCAGCTTTAGTGGATCTGACACAGTCTTCTGGCCACTATGGGCATGCACAAACATATGACAGACTCAATCAAACACACACACAAAAGAAAATTTAAATCTATACTTTCAAAGGATCCTGGTAATCTGGAGGAAATAGTTTTCTATTCAGAATAAAGTGTTAACAAAACTATGAAAATGAAGAGAAAGTCAAATTATTTAATCTTTACTAAATGTGAATTGATATCAATAGATCACATCCAAAATCTTCTAAGAAAGAGGTTTTCATGTCGGGGAAGGGAACTCATTAAGTCAAGAGCTTCCCACAGAAATATGAGGCCACATGTTTCGGTTCACCTGGCACCTCCACATAAGGATTGACTCCCCAGGAGGTAGAACCAAGGCTCAGCTCCCAAATGCCATCCCTCTTCTGGAGACACTGTGTGGGCATAAGGCTGTGGCCTAAAAAATCACTGAAGTCCCCCACTAAACACAAGACATAAGGGTCCGATACAAATTCTACCCCTGTTGACTGTCATCTTCTCTCTGACTATTGTTTGCTTGCTGTTTCCCTCTAAAAGATGGGTAATCTTTTCATCAACCCCACCGCTTCCACGTCAGCTATCTCTACAATATCTGATGAGGAGGAGATAGACAGTCCCCCACCCAAAATCTGTCAAGGAGGAGGCAGCTGTCATTAAGTCGTGCACTGCTACACATTCTGCTCTACTGTCTCCTCGGTTGGCTATGCCTCTGCCGTGATATTCTTGGGGTGATTTAACCCAGAACCTGCCTGCCTCAGGAGATGGCTACTCTCTTGTGGTACCAGGCATCTTACAACCCTTACAGCGTGTACCACTGTCAGTCCATAGGACCATAGAAGCCTTGCCAGTCATTATGAACCCAAATGCTGATGCCCAGCCCTGGATTCCCACCCCCATAGCTGATCTCTCCCTCATCTGGAAGGCAACCAATGAGTCAGGCCCAGATTCCCCTACTTTTAGCAGGTCCATACTCAATGGCCCATGCAGTGAAAAACTTATTTTGATTGGTACCATTTGCTTAAAGCTGTGTTGGAGCCTGCAGTCTTTCCTAGTTGGAGATTAGCCTATGATGATCAGACAGAATACCAGGCCTGGCTGAGCATCTTACTTAATGTCCCAGTGACCTATGATATGCTCATAGGGTGTGGGGAATATGTCCATCCTGTGCACCAGGCACAGATTGGCTTGAATACCTATTTTCATTTGATCTTGGACATGGCCCTCAAGGCGCTCAGAGTTTGTACTCCCTGGGCTTACTTTCAATTTTTTTTTTTTTTTTTTTTTGGTTTTTCGAGACAGGGTTTCTCTGTGTAGCTTTGTGCCTTTCCTGGAACTCACTTGGTAGTCCAGGCTGGCCTCGAACTCATAGAGATCCACCTGGCTCTGCCTCCTGAGTGCTGGGATTAAAGGCATGCGCCACTACCACCCGGCTACTTTCAAAATTTTATCCAACAGCCAGGGGAGCTCTTCACTGAGTTCCTGGCCTATGTCAATGAGGCAGTAGAGTGCAGAGTGGATGAAGGCCCCACTAGAGATATGTTGATTAAATAGCTGACTTGGGAGGGGCTCAATGCCCAAATCAGTATTGAGGTTGCAGCCATAAGAAATGAGGACATACATAAATGGGTACTGGCCACCAGAGATCTCAAACCCAGTACTGATCTCATCACTGCTCCCACCACCTAACTGAACACTCTCCTTGCTGACAGACAGCATGCTAATGACACCCCCAAGGGCTCCCAAGTAGATCAAACTTGCTGGGGATGTGGCAAACAAGGCCATTTGTGGCTTGACTGCCCTTGGACAAAATCTAGGACCTAAAGCCCCAGATGCAATAAAGTATTTCATTGGGCAAAGGATTGCAGGTCACAGCCTGTTGAAACACCAGCCCCTTTAAACTTCAGGTGGGACACTCCTCAGCCCCTCCAGTAAGAGGAGGCTCAGGTAACACAAGAATCTATTGGACAATGCCCATTTTTCCACACTCCCCAATGCTAACCATCTGTCTTAATGGACAAGCTGTCAAAGGCTTGGTTGACATGGGTGTGGATGCTACAATTTTAACTGAGACTGAGGTTCTTAGCCTTCCTCAATAGAAATTTAAACCCCACCTCCATCAGTGATGTGGAAGGCCAGCAAGAGTCTAAGAAGACCACCTGTCCGGTCTATTGGAAGGATCTTGATGGCAATCAGGGAGCCATTCACCCTATCATTTCCACTGTACCTAGGAACCTGTGGGACAGAAATATTTTGGAGAATATGGGTGTTGTCCTAACTACAGATGACAGGGCTTTTTTTGATGTCATTGAGGTCCATGAAAAGGTGGGTCTTGCAGTCTACAACTATGCATGAGAGCTGCACCCCCAATTCTAAGGGTCACTGTCCCATGAGATCCACTGCAATTGAGCTCCCAGCTCCATTCCATTGATGTGGCTCTCAGATCAAGAGGTACGGGTGGAGCAGTGGCCTATAATTGAACACAAGCAGCCAATCCTAAAGGAATTAGCTGCAGAACATCTAAAGATGGGACACATAGAACCATCCACAAGTAAACATAATACCCCCATATTTGTTATCCCCAAGAAACTGAGGTGCTACCACCTCCTGCAGCATCTTCATGTAGTTAATGGTCTAATGGAAAAAATGTGGTCTACACAGCCAGGCCTCCCCCAGCCTAGCTCTATTCCTCCATCTTATTATATACTAGTTTTAGATATTAAAGATTGCTTTTTTCAAATTCCCCTGGCACCACAGGATTGAGATCATTTTGCCTTTACTGTGTGGGAACCTAATACGCATAAATCAACTAAGAGATATCAATGGACTGTTTTGTCCCAAGCAATGAAGAATAGCCCTACTCTTCACCAGTTATGTGTTTTTCAAGCTTTGGTCAATGTCCCCAAAGATGTTCTTTTGATCCATTATGTGGATGATCTCCTCCTGGCACACCCAGATGCAGCCTACCTGCAAAAGACTGCCAAGGGAGTATTAGAAGATCTTTCATTGTTACATAAGATAGTGGCTTCAGATAAGGTACAAATGGTTGCTCTCTTTGCCTTTTTAGGCTTTTCCATTGCTAAGCAGGTCTGCCCCCTTTCCTTTAAATTGGAAATGAAGGAATTTTACTCACTCCCAGAATTACAACAATTATGTGGCATGGTTAATTGGCTTAAACCTTTCTTACCCATCATTGACCAAGAGATGAGACACCACTTTTCATTGTTGGAAGGCCTTACCTGTTCTTCCACCAAGGTTAGGCTTATCCAAGAAGCTAAAGATTTGCTTTTACAAAATGTTTTGGTCATTCTAGTGACCTCTCACCCTCACCTCTAGCCATGATCCCCAAAGGCCCTTAATGGCAATGGTCTTCTGGACATCCAGGGGATTCTTGGGAGTGTTATGGCAATCTGGGTCCCTTCTATAGATACATCAAGCACATTCTGAGATGTACAAGGTCACCTCTAAGTTTGACCAGTCCTTCCAACTCGGCCTTAAGTCATAGATGCTGGCATGGGGAATATATGGATGAGAGCCAAATAAACTTGTCTTCCCTTTTCTTTACAGAATATCAGTCCCTCTTGCCAGATTCTGTCTCATTCCAGGAAATGGCTTCAGGATTTACAGGAACTAGTGACAATAATTTGCTAAAAAACAAGATCTAGCAGAACTCTGCACACTTCCAGTAAAGATATAGTCCCACGCTGTCCCCTCCTCCACTCCCATCCCTCATGCCACTCTGGCCTTTTCAGATTCCAATAAAAACAGGAATGGTGTTTTTATCCAGTGTCCTGGCTCCAAAGATGTTACATATATTATCTCTAACCATGGTTCTGTTCAATTGGGTAAACTATTAGCCCACTTCAAGGTTCTTTCTAGTGGAGTGCCAGATTGAGCCCATTAATATTTTTTTCTGATAGCCAATACGCTGTACTGGCAGTTCATGTGCTGGCCTTTTCTCAAGTCAAAGACTCACTGACCCCCATGGCCAGCACCATGTTGCTCATACAAGATGTCTTAAATCAGAGGACTGAGCATTGGTACCTGTGGTTGATATATTGTGCAACCCAATAAACTTATCTGGGGGTCAGAGAACAGAACATCTACTATATTAAATATAGGTTTAGGCAGTGGTATCACACGTCTTTAATCCTAGCATTCCAGAGGCAGAGATCTGTCTGGATCTCTATGAATTCAAAGCCACACTGGAAACAGCCAAGCCTGGTGACACATGCCTCTAATCCCAGGAAGTGATGGCAGGAAGCAGAAAGGTATATAAGGTGTGAAGACCAAGAAGTAGGCCTTTTTAAGTGTTTAGCTTTTAGCAGCAGTTCAGCTGAGATCCATTCAGATGAGAATTCAGAAGCTTTCAGTCTGAGGAAACAAGACCAGCTGAGGAATTGGCAAGTTGAGGCTGGATGTGGCTTGTTCTGTTTCTCTGATCATTCAGTGTTCACCCCAATACCTTGCTCTGAGTTTGTTTTTGTTATAAGACCTTTTAAGATTCATGCTACAGGTACCTGTTACATATTAGATCTCATTCCAAATTACCAAGAATATTAGCTCAAGAAAATGAGGTCATAGACACCATCCTATGTATGAATCTCTTAGAGTAAGCCAAGGTTCATTTGTCCCAGGAATGTGCCACTTGCACTCCTCTTGCCCTGTTAGGATTGTTTCAATGTGTGTGGGTTAATCCCAGGGGCTTGTTCCCTAATGCCATCAGGCAGATGGATGTCACACATCATGCCTCCTTTGCCAATCTTAAATGTGTTCATGTGATACCTGTTCCTCCTTAGTTTATGCCCTCATTCTTTCTGGGGAGAAGGTTGTCAATGCTATCAAGGGCCTTAAGTCAGCCATGGTAGTTATGGGGGTACATTGGGAATTTTAGACTGACAATGGCCCTGCCTATTCCTCTCAACAAATCAATGACTTCCTGGGGACCTGGAAGATTTCCAATACTACTGCCATTCCCTACAATCCACAGAGACAAACCATTGTGGATAGGACCAACAGAGCTGTTAAGGAGTTTTTGGCAAGGACAATCTTATCAGAGGCTAGGAGAGATCCTTATCTGGCCTTAATAGAGGTCATTTTTCATATAAACTTTCTCAGTTTTGATGACAAGGGACTCATTCTGGCCTACAAGCACTGTGTATCTCTGCTAAGGAACATGCCTCTGCCCTGGTGAGATGGAGAGATCCTATCTCCCTCCAATGGCAGGCACCAGCCCTCCTGCTAACCCCTGGGAGAGGGTATGCTTGTGTTTTTCCTCAGAGTGCTACTACTCCAATATAGGTCCCAGCAAGAGATGTGTGCCTGGCCACAGATTAGCCTGCTTTCACCAAGAAAGATATATCCCAGGATAGGTAATGTATATATTTCCCTTTCTTGCTCTCATTGCCCCTCTAAAGGCTGAAGACTTGTTGTCCCTCACTTTTCCTCATTTTGTATGATGCCTCTTGAGATGAGAAACATTAGTTTAGCAGGCTGGGAGCTAGCCAAATATATTAAGGGCCCACGCTCAGCTAAGTTTCTGTTATTCATTACAGCTAACACACAAAATTTCCCAATTAAATCAGACAAGGGCAAAGATTATGGTCTTTGATTCTTTAGTTTTTGAAAAGAAGAGTTGGCATGATATAAAAAGGCTCTTTGATCCCTCCTGGATTTTCACATATGTTTTGATTGGTAGGGTGTAGCATGTCCAGCAACAACAGGCAGCCACTAAGGTGACTCTACAGGTATTAATGGTTCTTAGACATCCCACTGATAGCCCTCCACAGGAGGTTATGCATGCCTGGCTTTCTGAAATTCAAAAGGCTACTGCCTGACCCTCTCCACCCAGGGTGACTCCCCAGGGATGGATGCTCTTTAAGGGCTGATAATCAATGATGAGTAAGAGCTTGTTTGCAAGCCAACCTAAGACAGGCACAGTCCAGTTGCTGAGCCCCCCTGAGGCAGGGTCAACAAGGCCTGAGCAAAGAATTCTGACTCCTGCTGAGCATCCATGTAATAAAATAAAAAGATATGTAGTAAGACAGGCTCATAGAGTCGAGGAAATTGGCTCAGACCAGTTGCCAAGGCATGCACATAATGTACTTCCTTATAAGCTAACCTGGAGTCTGCCTGAGGGCCTAGCAACAGACACTGTCAGAGTTACTGATCACTGTCAGAGTTCCTGATCATGCCCATCCAATGAGGGACAACCACATAATGCCACCAGATTGGGACACAGCTTGGGTGCTGGGAGGAGTTTACTCTTTGCCTTCAATTGACTCTCTATGTCCGTGTTGTTGATGCCACGCCTTCTCACCACCTCTTCCAAGGGAGCTGTTAGAATCCAGCAAAACATGTTGCTTTAAACAATAAAATGAATTAAGAACATTTAGCAGATATATTAGAATTAAACATAAAAAAGTGTGCCTGAGGTTATTATGCATTAGTGGTAGTGATTGTCCGTATAGAATAATTGTAGAATTTTCTTTTATTGTTGGTGCTTTGTATGTATTATTCAAATAAATTTACATAAATTTCCTGATGTTTTCCTGAAAAAGCTATAGTGCTTTAAAGCTTAAATTTTAATTTTACCTATCAAAATCTCTCACTACTATGAGAAATCAAAGTAAGTCTTGTGTAGCTCTTCCATGATTTCCAATATTCTTTGTTAACACAAACAAAAAAACAAAAACTCATCCTTTATGTGCTGATCTGCAGTAACCCTTGTCACAAAGCATGTACCTAATACTGTGAGCCTGCTTTTAGCCTCTTTTTCCTCCTGTTATTCTCTTTTCCTGCTTGGCCAATCACAGCAATATTTTAACTAGTATACATGTGAAATAATCTTAAGACCTAAACTGTGAGTGCTATAGCTTTTTTGTCTAGCTGTCCTAAGCTGTACTTCTTTCTTTGTCTTTCTATATCTTTTAGAACCAAGTAATCAACTGAAAAGAGAACAGATATGGATTTAAATTTTGATCACTCTGAAACTGTGAAAGAATTTGGACACAAATATCATGGTTGCCATGTTGCACCTTTCTCTTCCTGAACATGCATGTTCTTTCTCTTATCTCCCTTGTACATTTACTTAGATCTATCTAATAGGCAATACATTGACAGATTTTAGAAAATAGCATGCACCTCATTCTATTAATTATGAAAATATTAACTTAAAATATTACACTCTCCAAGTAAAATCAACATCTATTTTAATACTGATAGAAAAGTTTTTAAGATGTTGCCAATTATGACCTAAAATTTTTTAGGCTGCCCAGAATAAAATAAACATGGTTTGAGAAATGCTTACATCACATTACATTTTATTTTACAGAACAGTTGGAGTTTTTTATCTTTGTTTTATGTTTACATTTTATGTCAAAATGAATAAATGAGAGAGAATGACAACTCATGACTTGATGAATGTATGTGAAAAGCAAACAATGATAAAATGAGAGGCAAATCATAATTGTGTGTGAAACTGACAATTTAGTGTGGCTGAAGCTTGGATACTAATAAGATGTGGATTCTAATTAAACGTAGAATAGTGATCTTGGAAGATTAGGTGGATGATGAAGCCTAAAATTAACTAACATCAATAAAGTTTAAGGGAGAGGTATTTTTATATTAAGTTTATTCTTGGTTCTAATTGTCTGGAACGTCATGTGAAGACTGTCATCTCATTGCTTTGGGTGAAATTCCATTGATCTTATCATGGCTTTGTTGTTGTTGCTGATGCTGTTGATACTACAAATAAGACACTCACTAGTTTCCAAGAGCTATTTATGATTCACTGATTGGTCCCTCTTGGATCATCCTACGCTTCCTTATGTCTATCGGAACAATTTTCTTATCCTCCTGAGGACATTAAATCTGGTTATCTGTGAACATTTTTCTATATTCATTATTATGTCTCTTCCTTTTGGGATTGGTCTTGACTCACTGTTTTAGCTTTCCCATTCAAACTATACCTTATCTTAAATTTCTGCTTACTTTCAGATCCATTGTTATATGTAAGAATGGAACACAAAATAATGACTGTCCCACTTGGTTTGTGGGATTTTTTTGGTGATTCATTGGCTTCATTATGGAAGAATGAAGGAGATACTTTAATCATCTAAGGGACTATCTACTTGTATTTAAAATATGTTCTCTGACCAGGTGGTGATGGCATACGCTTTTAATTCCAGCACTCAGGAGGCAGAGGCAAGTGGATCTCTGTGAGTTTGAGGCCAGCCTGGTCTACAAAGTAGTTCCAGGACAGACTCCAAAGCTACACAGAGGAACCCAGCCTCGAAACACACACACACACACACACACACACACACACACACACACACACATTCTTTGATAGAGTTATCTTTATTTGATTTCTCTAAACAAAACCTCTCCAGATATGAGTATATAAAATTTCTGACACACACACACACACACAGAGAGAGAGAGAGAGAGAGAGAGAGAGAGAGAGAGAGAGAGAAGCAGACAGAGAGAGACAGAGAAATAGAGACAGAGAGAGAACAAGGGGACTTGTGTTTAGCAAGTCATCATGTCTAGTCTTTAACTCTATCCTATGTTTTATAGTTATATTGTTCAACTTCCAATATGTTTTTGCACTTGATAACCCCAAATCTTGAGACTTGTTGGAGAAAGTAAAGATAAACTCACTAATTCTTTAGTTGGTTTTTACTATAGTATGTGTGTTCCTGTGTATGTGTAGGGGGTGGGGTAGGTACCTACAGAGGCCGGAAGAGAACATTGAATCCTCCAGAGCCAGAGTTGTAAGAAGTCTTAAGTTTCCCTGTTTGGGTGGTGAGAACTCAACTTGAGTCCTCTGGAAGAGCATCAAGCACTCTTAACCACCAAGTTGTCTCTCCAGTCCAAACCTCTTCCTTCTTACCAGTTGCCAAATTAGCACAGATATTATACTTAGAGGCTACTATTTTGAAGTAAATCATTGATCTTTCCTCTTCTGTTTTCTTTTCATTTATTCCCTTTAACTTGTTGATTTTTAGCATCCATACATTTGTTATCAATTATTTGTGCGTCTGAACATCTATGAACTTTAAACTTTTAGATGAAAACTTGGGAGACAGAGAATGTTAGTATTTATTCCTAATACATGTTCATTTATTAAGATGGGTTAATTTTGGAAGTTCCTTATTTTCCAGCTAAAATCACAACTTCTTGTGCTTTCTCTTTCTCTCTCTCTTTTTTTAATTCTGGAATTTTTGTTTGTTTTTAATTTTGTGTTTTGGTCTGTTTGTTTTCCTGCCTTTGTTTTTGTATTTTTGCTTTCTAAAGACACAGAGAAGGAAAGTGCATGGAGTTGGGTGGTTGGGGAGCTTGGAAGGACCTAGGAGGAGTTCGGGGAGAGCAATCATGATCAGAATATATTCTGTGAAAAATAATTTTCACTGAAAAAGAAAGAAACAATTTAGGCTTTTGAATTAATGAATCTCCCCTGCCTATACCAGAGAGCTATAATAATAATTATTATTATGTATACAAATATGAGGTATTACTAGCCTTTTCAGTTTAGCATTATCATGGAACAAGTCTAGAAACAAACCCTTTTTATTTCAGTAGATGTGACTTAAGCTCCATTCTCAATTTGTAAAAAAAATAAAAAATAAAAAAAAATAAAAAGGATAAATAACATCAACAGGAAATGTTTATGACTTTTCATGGAAGATGTGTGGCCTACAAGGCGCCTAAAAGAAGCTTTCCAGTAAAGATATATTATCTTGACTCTCTTTAGAGCCTATGCAATAAATTCGCCCAAAGCCTTGCACATAGCAGGGATCAACACAAAAGTTATATACGATTTTATTACATGCTTGGCATTATCTAGTTCTGTCATAATTCAAGTTTAAATTTTCAAAGCAAAAGAAAATTAGGAGTCATATTTTGAAAGTGGCATAGCTTAATATAAAAAGTAACACATACATATGTTCATAATAGGGGAAGCAAATCACTTCGTCTACTCATTTTTAAAAGTTTTCAGTAGGGAAAATGTACACTGGATTAACCAAAAACAAGTTAGTAAGAGAGAAACAGAGATATTATTAAATT
>CABHPR010125250.1:0-23123 GCA_902168415.1 Peromyscus melanophrys
GGCAGGTGAGCGCGAACGCGGGCCGGGACGTCCTGGGGCTCGGGCGACGGGCGTGGCTGGGGGGTCCTCGCCCCGGTTCCCGCGGGACAGAACGCACGAGGTGGCCCCGGGCGCCTCGGCCCGCCCTTCTCCGGCCGGCCGAGGGGCGCGGGATCCAGGCCGGCCGCCTCCGCCCCGCGTTTCCCCTCCGAAGCTTCCTTCCCGGCCTGGGGGAGACGTGGGAGGCACGAGGCTCTGGACCACCGCCCTGCTTCCCGCGCATCCCTCCCTTGGAGAGCTCTGGGCTCATGGTGACGGGGAGGGTCTGCCCTGTGCCTGGGGGGAGCCAGGGGTCTAGGTGGTCCGCTTAGAGGGACCGAGGGACAGAGCTCATGAAAGAGCCACCGTGCAGCTGGACCCCGCGAAGGGGCTGGGGTTTGGAAAGAGCCGAGCGGGGACCCCCACAGGCCCCCACATGCCTTCCACAGGAAGGAAGCCGCAGGGTGCTGAGGACCTGGCTAGCTGCCTGGATGCCTTCCTCTCAGGGTCGCTGCTCTCCTAGAGTCAAGAGGCCCAGCCCAGCGCCGAAGCTGGAGAGGAGAGTGGGAGCAGCGTCTGATGCTGGACGGAGGATCCAACCAGTGGGGCTGCCTGGCCTGCTGTGTGGCCCAGGGGACTGGCTGTGCAGCCAGCCCTAGGCCCTCAGACGAGGGATCCGTTGGAGCAGGGGCTGCTTTGACAAGTGGCAGGGGCCTCACAGGGTAGGGCAGCTTGTGCGCTGGTGACTTGGGGTTTGGTTGACAAGGAAGGTCAGTCCTCAGATCTGTGAGGAGACAGGCCTGCTTGGGAGTGGATGCTGGGCCTATGCAGACTGGCAAGCAGCCTCCCTTAGATGAGTTGGGGTCACTGTCTGTGTGGACCACTTCCTGTGGTGCTGAATTCGGCACCTCAGGCACCAGGTTATCTTGGTGTTCCACGGCCTTGGGGTTCTGGGGGTGGATGCTCTTCTGGGGCCTTCTACAAAGGAGGTCTGAGGGAGGTCGGGTTCTCCAATTCCAAAGGGTCCGGAACATGCCTTGTACCAGTTTACCATGAGTTAGTTAGGCAAGGTTAGAATCAGCAGCCTCATTGACAGTTGGGAAAGCTGAGGTCATTCAAGGTAAGTTAGGCCAGGAGCTAGGAGTTAGGCCTAATCTTCTGGCCTTCTCATCCAGTTCTGACGTGGTTCTGATGTGTCAGACCTGTGAACCGAGCGCCTATGCCCAAAGGCAGAGTCTCCAGTGGGCCTAAGATCACCTGTGGAGAGAGAGGCCGCCTTGCTTGCCCAGTGCCTGCCCACCTCTCCCTTCTTCCTGTCTCCCATGCACGTCATCTCTCTTCAGTAGCTGGGGCCTATGTTGGCCCCTGAGGAGCCAGTGGGGAACCTTTCGGTGGGCCTGACAGTGTCTGGCCAGGGCAGACAGGTGGGTTAAGTCAGTCTCCAGTGGCCCTGCCCTCGAAAGGCCACTGGATGACAGGAAAACAGTGTGTCTTGTCCTTGCCCCCAAGTGCTCGTCCTGCCGAGTGGCTCATCTGTGGAGGGTGGTCTTTTGTGGAAGAATCTTTGGAGGAGTTTGTTGATGTCATTTATTTGTTTACGTGGTGTTTTCAAAATGTCAGTGGGGAGGAGAGGCCGATCTTTTTCCTTCTATGTTCATTCTGGTGAGTTTTCAACAGCCATCCTGGGGACGTGACACTAGCTTTGCATGAAGCTGCTGTATCTGCTACATCTCCCATGACCTCCCATGGTGAGGTCTCAGGTCATGAGGTGTTTCGGTCCCAGCAGAGAGGCCTGGAACACAGGCAGAAGGTATCCCCGGAGGGTCTCCTGCTGAATCTGAGATGTGTGCTGCGTTCCCTGCTGGGAGGAGGCTGGACAGAGGGGGTTGGGGGTATGGGGACAGTAGGCCAAGGATGGAGGTGACAAGGTCAGTGACAGCTTTCATTTGGACGCCCGTGTTTCCTGGTCCTCAAAATGGTGGGTGGGGGGGTCTGGCTGAAGTTCCGGGATGACTCTTCTGTCCTGGGACAGCAGTGGCCCACAGTTCCTCTCTGAGGAGGCTGACTGTGTGGGCTCAGCCCCCAGACTCCCTCTTTCTTCCCAGATACTGCAGGCTGAACCTCCGATGCCGTCTGCAGTATCATCGAGCCCGCCTCCCAGCCTTTACTGTGGTACTTCTTCCTCTCCCGCTGGGCAGCTGGGGTCTGCTTTGGAGAGTGTTCAGGCCCCGGCTACAGCGCTGGCCTCAGCATTCCCTTCAGCCTGGTTAGTCTGTGGGTCAGGGAAATGCCCTGGGGCTCTTGGGGCTTTAGGCTGTCTCTTTTGCCTTTTGAACATAGTGGCCTAGCCTGCTGTTCTAAGAAGAGAACAGGCCGGGACTGGGGAGAGAGCCCAGGCAGGAATGCGCCTGAGCATGATGGCCTGAGTTTAATCCCCAGGACTCACATAAAAAAAAGTCGGGTGGACCAGGTGTGCTGGCACACTTGGGTGGCAGAGGTGGTGGATCTCTGTGTGTTCTGGGCTAGCCCGGTCTACATAGAAGTTCCAGGACAGCCAGGGCTGTGCTGAGAAGCCCCTCTCACCCCCACACTCAGTTTTTCAAGACAGGATTTCTCTGTTGGAACATGCTCTGTAGCCCAGGCTGGCCTTGAACTCAGAGATCTACCTGCCTCTGCCTCCAGAGTGCTAGGACTAAAGGCGTGTGCCACCACCGCTCAGCTGAGAGACCCTGTCTCATAAAATAACAAAACAGAACAGGCAGACAAAAAGTGTGAGTGGTGTGTCAGCACAAGGGAGGCAGAGCCAGGCAGGCAGGTCCCTGAGGTTTGCTAGCTATTCAGTGTAGCCTTACTGCTGAGTTCCAAGCCAGTGGGAAATCTGTTTAAAACAATAAGGTGGATCTGAGAAATGGACACACAAGGTTGACTTCTGGCCTTTACATGTGCACGTATGTACGTATACACACGCACAAACAAGAAAAGGCAGGTACCTCTGGCCTCATCCATCCCCAGTCCCCTTTGTCCCCCGTTTACACAGAGGCGGGGAATATTCTCTGCCCAAGCCCACTATTTATCTTCCAATAGCTAACTGGGGCCACAGAATGTGGGGGTGGCACACCGCCAGGGCCATAGCCACGTGTGGGAGCTGAGCAGGACCCCGGGTAGTATGCACAGAAAGGTGCTTGCTAATCGCCGGCTGAATGAGGTGTCTGTGTGAAGCCTCCACCTGCTGCAGAGGGAGCCCGGCCCCCACCTGCTGCCAGTGAGGCTGCTGTTGGCATTGAGGCCTGGAGCCAGTGCACAGCCTGGAGGGGACCCTTCTTGAGCTTAACACAACCCCCACCTTTCCCTGGAGGGTGACACTGGGTGGGCACTTCAGCCTCTCAGCCTTGTTTCTCATCTCTAAAGTGAAGATAGTAAGAACTCAAGGCCAAGGACCAGCCCTGGGTTGAAGGATGCGCAGGAGACCTGAGCTGAGCTGCAGGTGGGAGCCCAGGACTGAGAAAGCTGGGAAGGTTCTAGGAGCAGTGTCGCTGGAAGCGAGATACGGATGTTCCATGATAAGAGCACTGTGATGGAGCATGGTCTAGCCTGTGCCAGGCCCTGGGTTCCATCCCAGCACAGCAAACAGACACACACACACAGACAGACAGACACACACAGACACACACACATACACACACAGACACACACAGACACACACACACACACACACGACTAGTAAAGAGATCTATACAGACAGACAATAAAGAAAACAGAGCAAAATAGGGCGACTACACAAATCCAGAGAAAGAATATAGAATTCCTTGTTTTAAGACTTTTCTGAAGGCTTTTTTTTCTCCCTTAATTTTAAAACACCAAGGGTTGTTGTTGAATTCATGATCTTTTGATTCACCGGCTGAATGCTGGGATTACAGACGTGCACCAGCATGGCAGTATACACTTTAAAGTATTACCTGTTGTACGAGACTGTGGTCTGAATGAAATAACCTTCATTTGAACGCAGGAAACACTAGCTCGTAGTGTTGTTTTGTTACCACTAGCCTCAGCTAAGTGTGTCTTGTCTCATTGTCAAAATAACGGAGGGACAGGTCTAGTTCTGTGTTGCAGACCACAGCTGTTAAAGAGAGGTCACATGGTTCCCTCGGATCGACAAGGCAGGACATCCCCAGGACGAGCACAGGAGTGCTTAGAGTTTCCTGTGGATGACTGCTGCACATTTTTACACACAACCACCAATCTCTAGTTTCTTTCACCAACCCAGAAGGTCAGTGTCACTGGCCGCATTGGGACATGGCAGTCATTGTAGCTCAGTGGCAGTCCTTTACAACCAGGCTTTAGCTTGCCAGAGTCCCCTCCTGGCCGGCCTGTCTTACTGGTCAGTGTATGGTGGCCTCTAGGGACTCTAGGCTTGCTGGCCTGGGGGCAGTCCAGGGGCTGTCTTCCTTCACCTGCTGTGACTGGGATGGGTGCTGGGGACCGAAGGGCAGGTGGGGCTGCTGCCTTTATGTTACAGTGTGTTCCCAGTCATCCTGCCCTGCCCATAGCCCTGAACTGTATACTTGTCTCCATAGGAGGCATGCAAAGTTGCTGGTCCCTGGTCCCTCACCATGGGTGGGGGTGGGGCTCACAGAGGGTCCAGGCTATGGTTTTTGCCCTACAAAGGAAGTAGCCATCTCTTTTCCGAGCTTCTGGGTTGTTCTCTGTAAAATGTGAACACATACATCTGGTGCCTCCATCAAGGACCATTCTGCCAATGAGGACGGAATGGCTCTGGACACAGCTGGTCAGAACAGCCTGGAAACAGGGCCATTAAGCAGGAAAGGGGCTTATGGGTAGTGGCCACGGGCATAGTATATGTGACCCTATGGGTGTGCATTACAGTTTCTACCTCATAGAGGAGGGACCAGGTTCTGTGAAGATGGCAGGGGGCTTTAACTTGGTGGGTGTGAGGTGTGACAGATAGGGAAACTGAGGTTTCATGGGTGATATGACCCTTGGAGGTCTTCACAGTGGTGAGTGGATGGCAGAGCTTCTGCTGCCTGCAAGGCTCGGATCATGGTCCTTCTTTAGGCTGACTTTCATTACTAAATTCAAGAAACACCCCAATTTGTTATTGAACTCAGAATCAGAAACTACAGTGATAATGTGGGAACAAAACCTTACAGCCACCTTCTGCTCTCCTCCTTTTGGGGTTGATTTTTTTTTTTTTTAAAGATTTTATTTATTTATTATATATACAGTGTTCTGTCTGCAGGCCAGAAGAGGGCACCAGATCTCATTATAAATGGTTGTGAGCCACCATGTGGTTGCTGGGAACTGAACTCAGGACCTCTGGAAGAGGAGCCAGTGCTCTTAGCCTCTGAGCCATCTCTCCAGCCCTGGGGATAATTTTTTGAGACAGGGTCTTGATATGTATCCCAGGTTAGCCTTGAACTCCTGCCTCAGTGTTCCCAAGCACTGGGATTACAGGTGTGTGCCACCACACCTTGATTGGGTCTTTACTCTTTAAAGTATAATGTTGGATACTGGGGTGTGTCCTTTCAAACCATTTCTTCTTAACTTTGGCATTTGTACATGCACACACACACACACACACACACACACACACACACACACACACACAAATCCTGTCCTGGCTGCTCAGAAGATTGAGGCAGGAGGACCACAAGTTCACGGGCAGCCTGGGCTACGCAGTGGGTTCCAGGGCAGTCTGCATAACTTAGTGCAACCCTGTCTCAAATCAAAATCGGAAGTGAGCCTAGAGATAAAGGTCAGTCACGTGCTGGCTATGCGAACATGAGGATGGGACTTGATCTCTCAACTCACATAAAAAGCCAGGCCAGTGTACACACTTGTGCTGAGCCAGGCCAGTGTACACACTTGTGATGAGCCAGGCCAGTGTACACACGTGATGAGCCAGGCCAGTGTACACACTTGTGATGCCAGCACTTGGGAGATGGTGGAGACAGAAGATCTCAGGGGTGCTGGCCAGCCAGTCCAGCCACATTAGTGGGCTCCATGTTCAGTGACAGACCCTGTCTCAGAAAAATAAGGTGGGAAAAGTGGCTGTGGAAGACATCTCAGTGTCAACCTTCAGCCTCACATCGGTGGACACATGTGCGTGCATGAAATAACATTAATTTAAACTCGGCTAGCACATGTGCACTCCCCATGTGAACAAAATAATCTAAACCAGGGTTGGGAATGTAGTTTAGTGGCAGAGCGCTTGCCTAGCATACGCGAGCCCCTGGGTTCGGTCTCTAGTTCAGAAAAGCGAAAAGAGAATCAGAGCTTTCTTGACTGCTCTCAAAGAAGACTGTCAGGTGACCCTGCTCTTTGTGGCGTTGGGGACTGGAGACTAAGGCCTTTCAGACAGCAGCATTCAACCAGGGGAGTTTACTGGTTTTCCCTGACCCCTGTACCTGGACATTAAGCGTGTTCTCAGTGTTTTTCAATATTTAATTTTTTAAAAATGATTTTTAATTATGTTTATGTATATGTGGTGGTGATGGGGAGGAGAAACCATTGAGCATGTGACTGCAGGTGCCTGCAGAAGCAAGAGGCATCTGATCCCTGGAGCTGGAGTTACAGGCAGTTGTGAGCTGCTGATGTGTGTGCTGAGAACCAAACGTACGTCCTCTGCAAGAGGAACAGCCTGCACTCTTAAATGCTAAGCCATCTCTCCAGACCCCTCTTTAGGATTTTTGTAGTTATGTCTCCGCTCAAACAACCAGCAGCAGCCATATCCTTGCACGCGGTGGGAAGACCATTTTAGGCTAAGCTAACGTGGGTCCATTTCTTGACACAGTGGTAGCCGCAGACAAACACAGGTTTGTGCTAAGCTGTGTCTGGGGTATGGACACTGCAGGCTCTGAGTGATTTCTGCTACCCGGTAAGCTCCTCTGTGGTCGGGGATGAGACAGGGCGGAGCTCTCTAGAGAGGGCTTTGCCAGGCCAGGCATGAGATGCTGTCCAGGCTGGAACCTGGAGTCTGAGTCCAGTGGGTGAGGTACAGATACACGAGGAAGGTGGCTAGTGTGCTCTGGCTGACAGGTGCTGGGGAGGCAGAGGCCCTGCAGCCTGCTGGACTTCCAGCAAGAGGGTCTTGTAGACTAGGGAAGGCTATGTCAGCCTGTCTTTCCTCCAGCTGGGAGTAAGACACACTGTCTGAAGCCCTAGGGAGCCACCTTCCTCTGAGGACCTCACTGTAGAAGGGGCTAAAAGTCACTGGGATGTGACAACAGGTGTCAGTCAGGGCTCTGGTGGGGATGTGCTTTAGCATTTCATTGTGGAAAAATGAACGTGTGCAGAGTAGAATGGTTACACCATAGACTCATCCTCAGCCTCCACATCCTGACTAGCCTCGAGTCATTGCTGCCCACACACTTCCCCCTCCAGACAACAGATCACTTCATCCGTAGAAGTTGGAGTCTGTTCTGTTTCACGAACAGATAATAGTTCTGGAGCAGACACGCAACACTAAAATCTGTTAGAACTGATAACGGAATGCAGTGAAGTTCATGGGCAGAATCCATATACAGGGCAATCAGCCATGTTTCTACACACTTGCAGGGAGCTAGCCAGAGAAGAAATAAATCCCATCTCTTCTGGGCATTATAGCCCAAAAGAGACCTTAGCAATACATTTGACCGGAGGAGATGGAAAACTGCAGACTGAAATTTATCAAGTACTGATGAAAGAAACTGAACAAAAATGAATGGAAATACATCCCATATTCATGGTTTTCAAGGATTAGTATTGTTGAAATGTCCAAATCACCCAGTTGATCTACAGATTGAGTGTATCAATCCAATTCCAATGACAATTTTCACAGAAATAGAAGAAACAATAACTGTAAAATTCATGCAAAACCACAAGTGACTCCAAATAGCCAAAGCTACCTCAAGCGAAAAGACCCCAGCTGAAGATACTACACATCTTGGTCCCAAACTATGCTACAAAGCTTATGAAATTAAAACAGTATGGTACTGGCATAAAAATGGAACAGGGTAGGTAGGGAGAGCCCAGCTCACCTGTGCATTGATGACTGATTTCCACCAGATGCCAAAAATACACAAAGGGAAAAGGATAGTGAAAATAAAGGATCCACCTACAAGAACATGAAATTAGGCTCCTATCTTGCAGATTTTACACACACACACACATGCACACCCCAGCCCAAGAGGACTAAAGGCATGTAATCTGATATTATAGAACTTCTTGAAGAGAGAGAGACAGAGACAGATTCCTGTGGTACTGCTCTGGAAAATAATCTGGATTTTATTCTAAAATTCAGGTTATGGGATCACATCAGGCTAAAGTTTCTTCATGGGGAAGGAGGCAACGTGGAAAGAGGGGGTGTGTGAACTAGGGGAAATATTTGCAAGGTGAACATCTGATAAGGGATTAATATCCCAAACATGTGAGATAGTAAAATCATAGCAGGAGTCTAAAGAGCCTTGTTTGAAATGGGCACGGGGCAAGCATGGACATGAGTCCCACAAGTGAGCAACGGACATGCATGCTTGCTAGTCAGGGAAGCACACGCAAAACCGCAAGGTGAGCCTACATCACACCTGTCAGAATGGCTATTAGCAGAACGATGAGAGATGACTGTTGGCGGTATGTGGAGATGCAGAACCCTGGCACAGTGCTGGTGGGAATGAGGTCGGTGCAGCCATTACTGAAAACGGAGAGGAGGCTTCTCAAGAAACACATGCTCTGGCACTAGGTATACAGCCCAAACTCTCGACGCTGGTTTGCTGGAGAGACACTGCCAGCACTCCCATGCTGTTGGCAGTTCCATCCAACATAGCAATGTAGAGAGGCTTCCTTGGGTCCCAACAGCAGATGCTTGGTGGAGAAAATGTGGCAAGTTACACAGTGAAGTGCTATGGAGCCTCTGAAAGGAGGACATTCTATTACAACAATGCTGATGAATGGGGGATGGGGGGGGGAAGCACAAATCCTGCTTGCTCTCACGTCTGTGTGAGATATAAGGTAATCAAATGCAGAAGCAGGGGAGTGGGGGGCGGGGAGAGGCAAGCCAAAGGGACAAGTTCTGATTCAATGGAGCACTTTACCAGGAGCGCAGTGACCCAGTATGGTGACTGTTGTTCATAATGCATATGTCCAACTTATGGGGATTTTCAAGTTCTCTACCAGGAAAAACAACAAATATTGAGCGGATTGTGGTGTACATGCACCAGCACTCAGGAAGCCAAGGCAGGATCAGGAGGTCCAGCTTGGACTACCTGTCTCAAAAAACAAAATAGCTGTTTTTCAGTATTTAAAAAATATAGATTCAGCTGGGTGGTGGTGGCTTATGTCTTTAATCCCAGCACTTGGGAGGCAGAGGCAGGCAGATCTCTGTGAGTTTGAGGTCAGCCTGGTCTACAAAGTGAGTTCCAGCACAGCCAGAGCTATTACACAGAGAAACCTTGTCTGGAAAAAAACCATTTAAAAAAAAAATCCAGATGCAAGTCAGGTGTGATGGTACATGCACTCAGGATGCAGAGGCAGAGGCAGGCAGATCACTATGAGTTTGAGGCTAGCCTGGTCTACAGAGTGAGTTCCAATACAGCTAGAGCTACATAGTGAGACCTTATCTCAAAAAACAAAACAAAAATCCAGATCCAAATGGGTCTTGGGAGGTTCCTGTTATATTTTTCATTTGTTGCATATGTGTGGTTGATACTCATTTCTTGCCCGTCTCCCATGGAGCTTTTTCCATGACACTAGTCTCCCACTGTGTTCCTGGTCCCCTGAATCTTGTCAGTTGGTTGTACCCACAGGCTTATCTAATTCAGCTTGACTGTGCTCCATACACCGTGTGGAGAAGTTGGTTGTGCAACCTCTGGAAGATACCTGCTGGGCCTCCTGGTGGAGTGCTCACTCCAAGGCTTCCTTGGAGGACAGACCTTCGTTTTTAACCAGGTTCCAGCTGCTGTATGTGGCGGGGGCTGGGAGCACCCCCCATCAGTGCATCTCTCTAGTTTCCCTCTTTCCTTCACAGTTTACCCACGCGGCTTTTCCTCCTGATATTTCCTTCCTTTCCTCTTTCCCTCCTTCCTTATTTCCTTTCTTCCTTCCAGGACACCGAGGCAGGTGCTCTGCTAACCAAGCCCTAGCCTTCTCTCGTTAGCTAAAACCGGAGACATAAATAAAAAGGTACTCAAAATGTGCTAGGGCCCGGGATGCAGCTCAGTTGGTAGAATGCTTGCCTGGTATCCAGGGGGTCCTGGATTCTACCTACATCCCAGCATAAACAGGGTGTGGTGGGGAGTGCCACAGGCCACACTTGGCAGTATGGCATGTTCAGTCTGGGCTAGAGACCCTTTCTTTTTTTTTTTTTTTGGTTTTTCGAGACAGGGTTTCTCTGTGTAGATTTGTGCCTTTCCTGGAACTCACTTGGTAGTCCAGGCTGGCCTCGAACTCACAGAGATCCGCCTGGCTCTGCCTCCCGAGTGCTGGGATTAAAGGCGTGCGCCACCACCGCCCGGCTAGATGACCCTTTCTTAAAAGAGAATGAAAAGGCTAAATGCTGTCATACGATAGTAACTTTTAAGGCCTGGAATATCTTCTTCCTGATTGTTGTTTTCCTATGTGATTCTGGGTGTGCAGCCAGGGCCGGGTACACACCACGCTGTGTTCCTTGCTTGAGCTGTTCCCCAGGCTCTGCTGGAAGGGATGTGGTCTTCCTCCCTGCCCTCCCAAGGTCATTCCAGGCTGGAGACAGGAAAAGACAGGCACTTGGTGCGGCCCTACTGCCAAGTCTTTCAAAGGAAATCAAGCATTTGGCTGGCAGGACCATTGCTTTCACATCTGTTCTTTTAGGATTCTCTGCTGTTACTCAACATACTGTGACCTGGACTGGCCTCTCCCTTCTGCAAAAGCCCTGTCTCCCAGGCCTGGCCAACATCTGGCAACCACAGAGCCAGCTCCTGCCTCTGGGTAGGCTGCAGCACTCACGGGTGCGGGACTCTTACCTCTCATGAGACTAGGCCAAGCAGAGGGTTGGCATTTCTGCACAGGCAGGGGCGGTAGGGGCTGGATGGGGGAAGGTGTGCTGCTCGGTGAGATGGGCATTTGGAGCAGCTTTGATGGCCACAGTGACTCCATGAGGCCCTAGCTTTCCCTTCATTTGTCATGGCTTGCATGGCCCTCATAAGTCCCTTTCTTCTGGAAACCCTGCAGTCTGCCTATGGAATGAAGGTGTGACCAGGACGTTGTCTGTGTGCCCAGCCTGGACAGGAAGAGATCCCTGTGTGTCCCTGAGCCCAGGCTGGGAGGAGCTGAATCTAAGCATTGGAATGCTCCCCGGACCTCAGGGAAAATCCATCTCCAGGGAGGCTGAGTGACAGGACCACAAGGCTGACAAGGCACCCCTGACTGGCCAGAGCATGGAAGAGCTGCAGAGGTTGGGGGGACCTGAGCCAGCCTGCTCTGCCTCTAGGGGAGGTGAGCCCCCACAGTGCTCCTGCTGCTGGCGGCAGGGTGGGTTCTGTGCGCCTCTGCTGCCCTGTCTAGGGAGGGATGTGCTATAGTTCAGTCTGGCAGGAACACCGTGAGGTCCTGAAATCCCTGTTGTTGCAGGAAAACCTTCTGCAGGGGCTCTGAGGCAAGAGACGAGAGGTGCGTTGGGCCCTTCTGAGCAGGCATGGCTGCCACCTAAGAGGGGAAAGAGCAGTTTGGGGAGGTGTGCTAGACACTCTGCTCCAACCCAAGGAGAGGAAGGAAAGGAGGCTTGGACTCAAAGCCGGGGGAACTCTGGTACAAGCCACTTGTGGCTGGACCCAGGGCTCCAATGGCCACGAAGATTGCTCTGTCTAGTTCTCCAACTCTTTTATTTTGAGACACTGCTCAGGCACAGTACTCGCTCATTCCCTTGTCTGTTGCTGAGAAATGATTGGTTACTCCAGCTTTTCCTCGGTGGCAGTGGTCTCATCTTCAAGCCTGGTGCCTCTGACTTGGGGTCAGCTGAGGTTGTAGCCAGACTGCCCGTGGAGCTGACTCCAAATCAGCTGGAAGCCTGATAAAGATTGGGGATCTGCTCCCAAGATGGCTTCCCCTAAAGGGGCTATTCCAAGAGAGAAGCCCCGGGGTCTTTCCTGACTTCGGAGGTCATGTGGTCCACCTAAAAGTCCCATGCCTGCCCCTTCCTTGGCTCTCTTTGGTCACAAGCACACCTGGGGCTGCTTAACCTCAAGTCTGGGGAGCTGCACAGGTTAGCACGGCCTGTTCTCTGTGGAGGGACTTGTGGCCGTGAGCCTGGAGCCCAGAGGAAGGCTTGCTGCACCTGACTTGACAGGATCCATAGTATTTTGACATGACCCGGAAGAAAAAGGGTCTGAGCAGGGGCCTGGAAGAGTGAGGCAGTTGGGTGGTAGCATAAGGGAGACAGGGTGGAAAAAGGAATGGGCCTGAGTGTTGGGGTCTGATGGGCTGAGAGAGGAGACTCATTCTGAGGCACAAGGTTAGTCATGTAAAGTCTGTGAGGAGAGTAGGCAGGAAGCAGAGCCAGACTCTCGGGGTTGGAACTGTGAGGAGAACCCCAGCCAGCACCCTGCCTGTCTCTTTAACTGACTATGAACCTAGGCCCTCACAGATGCTCAGCCCGCAGTGCAGCATTGCCTCGCTGGAATGCTGTGGCTTGGGTGAGGTCACACACGGAAGCTCTGTGGAGCTAGCTTCATCGCCCCAGGTCAAGAACTGAGCTGGCGTGAGTGTCCAGCCGATTGCTCAGACTGTGGTCAGCCCAGTGAGGGTCCTGAGCCCCCGAGGCAGAGGAGGAAGACCGTGGCTGTGAGGCTAACAGACAGAGTCAGGGCGGTTTCTCTCCTCACATCTCTCCTGCCCCTGTGGAAACTGCCCGGAGTTTGGAAGGCACTGGGGTGCTATGGGGTTTCTCCATGGGGGTGGGACGCCACATCTGGGCTTGTCAGCTGGGTCACGCTGTTGGCTCAGCATTATTTGTTGGTTGGCTGACTGACACATTGTGCCTGGTTTGACCCTGCCTACCCAGCATGTGGCACCAGCCTCACCTTGGGACCCCTTTCTGTAGGGAGCAAACATTTCCTGGCATGGGTGAGATGATTTTCCTGTGTTTGGGACCCCGGATCTCAGAGCGGAACTTTTCAGGTCTGTGTGCTTCTAGCATGGTTGCCTTCTCCGTCCCACCCCTTCCTGGCCTGGGCACTCGAAATCAGTTTGTGTCTTTAACCCTGGAGAGGAGACTGGGTGGAGTCCTGATAGAAAAGCTTGGCGGTAGAACCTGCAGGAACCAGTCTGCCTGTCTTCTGCTTCCCAGGCCTGACGACATCAGGTTCTGGGGGAGTCGCAGGAAGATGGGGAGCTGGGGGAAGATGGAGGAGCCTTGAAGAAGGCTTGGGAGTCCTGTGGGTTAGGGTTTGGAGGTCCTGAGGACCCCTCTGCCCTAAGCAGGTCCTGCCTTACTCCCAGGGAGTAGCTGAGGTACAGCTTCTCAAAGCTGTGTATACTGGCAAGTGCTGCATCCTCTTAACCTACACCCTCCTCTGAGGAGGGCAGTGGGGTTGGACAAAGGGGAATTAATGAGCTGTGCCTGTGAAGTCAGCATGCTACCCAGAACACAGCAAAGTGTCACATGTGACCACAGGGGCCACCAACCTCAGCGCTGAGAGGGCCTCAGAGGAGGGTGAGGTGTGGGGTGAGAGGAGTCGAGTGTGCCTGGGGGTGCCACGTTTTTCAAGGACAGGGAGGCAGGAGGCCCGGGGAGAGGAGGCATTGCTGGACTAGTTATCACTTACCTCCTGCCGTCTCTGGGTGGTCCAGCCTGGTGTCTCTCCTCCCTCCCACAGCTAGCATCCTCTCCAGTGACCAGTGCTTCTGGGTCACCTTTCAGAGTTAGCAACGGGGCAGAGGGCTCCTCCTCCATTAGCCTGAGAACTCCCAGTGAGCCTTCCCTGCTAGAAGCTCCAACCCCCCATAACCTCCAGTCAGAGTCTGGGTCCACCTCTCCTCCTGGCAGCATCCTTCTTTTGCTGCCCTCCCCCCCCCCCCCCCCCCCCCCCCCCTTTTTTTTCCCCCCCCCCCCCCCCCCCCCCCGCTCTAGTCTTGTCCTCTGGTGTAAGCCAGACCTGTGAATCTTATAGTGCCCAGCACCAAGCCTCCTGAATAAATGGACGCCCAGGGATTAATCAGTGACCATGAGAGAAAGATGTGTGATTCAGTCAAGGACACTGGTGTGAGGGGGGGCGGGGAAGAGTTACTTCTGCACACCAAGGTGGCTAACACCCGAGGGAGAGGTAGAGCCCCTTTGATCCCAGCAGGTCCCATGTGTCCTCTAATCAGCAGGTTCCCTAGGGGCACTGCCCAGGAGCGCTAAGGTTCTCACTCTGTCTATCCCGGTTCATTGTGTGATTACCTCTACCAGTGGTCCACCTTCTTACCGTGGAGTAGCTTGTGCTGTGCAGGTCCATGAAGGCTTGTGCCACGGTTGCAGGGCAGGCAGGCTGTTTTCAGTCTGCCGATCGTGGTTAATGCAGCACCTTCAATGTGGAACACCTGGATGGGGAAGCGTCTGGTTACCTTGAGTCTGCACACCCAGCAGCTTTCCAGTGTTCCCAGTCCTGTCCGCAGGATCGAGGACTGGCATTGCCCCACGTTGTCAACATGATATTTTCCTTTAACTGTCTTCGCGATACAGCAGAATCTGAGTGGCTTTAATTTTCTGCTGGTTCGTGGTACTAAGTACCTTTTTAGGCACTTATTGATTGTTTAAGGAGCATCTTTGTTGAAACACCTGTTTAATCTTTTGTCTGTTTTTTAAATTATTATTGTTTGCATGTGACAGGGTCTCATTATGTTGCTTAGGCAGACTTGAAACTTCTGAACTGAAACAATCCTCCTGCTTCAGTCCCCTGAGTAGCTAAGACTAAAAGTGTGTCCCATCATGCTTGGCTGGTGCCTGTCTTTTAATTGGACCAATGTCTTTGTTACTATTATTATTATTTTGTTGTTTTTTTTTTTGTGACAGGGTCTCACTATATAGTCCTGATTGGCTTAGAGCTCATTCTATAGACTAGGCTGGCTTTGAACTCACAAAGATCCTCCTGCCACTGCCTCTCAAGTGCTGGGATTAAAGGCGTGTATCACTCTGTCAGGCCGATTGTCTTTTTGTTACTGATCTGTAGGTATTCTAATTTTTAAATGTTTTATTGCATGTGTGTGTGTGTGTGTGTGTGTGTGTGTGTGTGTGTGTGTGTTCACATGCATACACCACCATGCACATGTGGAGGTCCAACGACAACCTGTGGGAGGTGGTTCTCTTTCTACCATGTGGGTTGCCAGGCTTGACTCAGGTTGCCAGGCTGGGTGGCAGGCTCCTTTGCCCGCTGAGCCATCTTGCTGGCTGTCTGGGTGATCCCTGTATATTCTTTAGGAGTCATTCCAATTGTGCATGTAGCAGAGGTCTTAGCCTTCTTTCCTCCTCGGTGACACCTGTTTCGTCTTTGCTTCAACACACCCAGGCCTGGGAGAGAGTTGCTCAGTGAAGGGTATACCAATGTCTGGCTTCTCTGTGAGGTTCCCTCTGCCCTCCTGTAGGCCACCTCGTACCCCTCAGCACAGGGATTGGCTCTGAAATCCCAACTGTGTTCTGGTACTTGGCCAGTGTGTTCTGGATGCTGGGTAAAAAAGCTCTCAGCAAGGATGTTGCCTGTGGGAAGACAGCCCCAAGGGGAAAAGGATAGAGGCTGGGGGCTACACCAGGAATGTCCTACACTGTGGGAGGGAGAGACATGCCTCACTTTGAGGAGCTCACATGGAGTTGGGGGATCTAGAGAAAAGGTAGAAGAAGAAAGTTCAGTACTCTAGGTTTTGTGCAGGGGAGGCTCCTAAGGACCAGGTGGTACTCTCTCTCTGTGTCAGGAGGGTCCAGCTCATTGCCTCCCAGCCCTTTGCAGTGTGCTGTGTTACTGCTGGGCTCCCCATGACCCCAGGGGGAAGTGAGGCCTGGCACGGTAGAAGGGAAGCCAGCTTTGAGTCCTGGGCTCATGATGACCATGGCTGCCAAGGGGCTTCAGGCAGGGCCTCTGCTGGTTTGGAATCAGAATCCTAAGGCTGAGCCTAGACCTTACTCCTGCCCTAGCCCCGACTGGGGACAGATGTGGAGGGCAGAAAGATTTGTGACCTCTCAGGTGGGCACCCCAGGCCACCATATCACTACAGTGGAATGAGTCCAGGGGGAGGAAGGGGCCTGTCTGGGAGTGGCTGAGCTGGAGGCTTGGGTCAGGCTGTCAGCTTAATTGCTCAGTAAGGATGCGTCTGCTCTCGGGTTGAGCAGTCGTCTTGGGACTGCTAATGGAGATTTTCACTTCTTGTTTTATAATTTAAAAAAAAATTGTTCCAGCTTCAAGCTTCAAATTTCCATGAAGTCATTGGAGCTGGGAGTCTGGCCTGGCAGCTCCCCCACTCCTGTGGCAGGCTAGCAGGCTGTGAGAGGGGCCCTCCTCACACCCCCACCACAGCAGGAGCTGAGCTGAGCTGAAGGCCCAGCCTTAGTTAGCCCTTTGCCGTTACCACTGCCGAGCAGGAAGTGGTGGGTCCCAGATGTGACTCACTCTCATTAGGTAGCCGTGGAGGGAGCCTTCCCATGTGTGAGACTGGACGCCTTTGGAGCAGGCTATTGAGGGCCCTGCCACCTCCCTGCAGGCACAGAGCTTGGCTGGGCGGCTTCAGTGCCTCGGAAGCGCCAGGTAAAGTGTGATTTGGGCATGGGGTGGCTTGGCGTCTGTTCTTTGGCTCGGGCCTAAGGGACAGCAGGACAGGCCTTGGGTCCCAGGCCTGTGGGAGGGAGGTGAGCCCAGCCCTGGCTGCTGGTGGGCTGGGCAGGCTGGTGGGGAGTAGGAGCTCCTCAGTCTCCTGGGCAGAGAGCCTGGAGGGCGGTTCCTCACTGGGAAACCCAGACAGTTTGGGCCGGGCTTTTCCCAGTCTGGCAAAACGGTGCTGCTGGGTCTTAGGCGGTGATGCTGTTCACTTGGCCCTGTTACCTGGAATTCTGGGAACTGCATACTCTTAAATGCCCGTGTTTCTTTCAAGATTGTGATTTTACATTCACAAGTACATCTCATTTTTTTCTCATAGAAAATAAAAATTATCAAAGAAACTTACTAAACAAAGCAACAAAAAGTAATTCTGAATGTGGGGGCTGGGGTGTAGCTCAGTGGTAAAGTACTTGCTTAGCATGCCTGAGGTACTGGGTTGCATCCACAGCACCAATAATAAGAGAGGAAAAAAAAACAATATTCTGAAAGTGATACACTTAAGAGACAGAAAACCAAAAATGTCTAAGGAAAAGGGAACAATTTCTTTCCCTCGTTCCCTCTGTTTCAAAGCCCCAGGATTAAGGTGGGCCATTTGGAGGGGGTCCCATGTGCATGGCACCAGTTGGAACAGGTGTCTCTTCCCCGTTCAGGGGCAGGCATAGGGATCATTCTCCCTGGCCAGACACTGGGAGAGGGTGGCATGGTGTCTGGATGTGGGACCAAGACAGATTTCAAAGGCTTGGACTGGAGGCCACAATATGGGCTGGCTCTGCCTAGAAGGCTCTGTATAACTGAGTGGTCACCAGATCTCGGCTGTGATGTGAGGGGCGGGCTAGACCCGTGGGTCCCATGGCACGCATCATTTGTTGTTGCTCAGGTCTTAGCCTGTGTGTGAGTGAACACATTTAAAATTTAAGTATTGAATGTGTTGAGTGAGTTGTGTGAAAACAAAACACCATGTAGAAAGATACTGGGTCTGGCATGGAATGCGTTATTGTCTCAGAGAGTGGAGAGACCGCAGCAACGAGGGTTGGGCTTCATAGGAAGTCTGAAGCAAGGCACGCTGCTGCAGGAAGTTCAGGGTTGAGGTCTCTCCGTTTTGGTAGAGCTAGAGCACCCAGCATTCTGGGGCTCCCTGTTCCAGGTGTCTGTGGGGGAGGGGCGGCAGGAAAGCTGCCATGGCAGGAGGAAAGGCCCCACTGTGTGGAAGAAGTGCTTGTGTTCTAGCGACTCACTTCCAGGCTCGGAAGTGGCTTTGAAAGGCCTCCATGCTAGCTAGGACTTGGCCCTGGGGCTCTCGGGGATGGAGGTGGACATGGTAAGGGACAAAGCAGGAGTTACCTCTTGGAAGGAGGACAGAGGTCCATGACACTGTCTGAAGGACATGTGAGCACCCTTACAGTTTGGGACTATTACTTTGACCCTGTATGGTCGAAGTCATTCACTACCCAGTTTACAAAAACTATCGGAGGCCATGGTCTGTTGTCCCGGCTCAGGTCTCCCCTCCCCCAGTCCCCACCTGTGCACTACAAAGTAGTGGCCACCATGCTGGAGGGTGAGAATGGGGGTCAGGACACCGATTCCTTTCTGGTGAGGTCCAGGGTCAAAGCAGAGAACAGGGGCTCGGCTGTGGACTAGTGGCGGGGACTAATGGTGGTGGCCTCCCTGCCAGCGGGAGAGTCAGCTTTCTCAAAGAGAGGTCCCTGTGCAGTGTGACTGCTGTCTTTGGAGCAGTGAGATGGCCAGATGTCATGGACTTTCTGTATGCCTGACCACCTGAGGCCTTTGCTGGGCTGAGCCTTCTGGGACATGTAGTCGTGTTCAGCTGCAGCGGAGAGGTGTACTCGGATAGTGCATCCTCACCACTCTACTATTGCTTGGTGGCGTCTTGCTGAGTGACAAGGTGGTCTGTCCCTTGTTGCGGCCTCTCATTCCTTCTGCCCTGGAAGACAAAACTGTGGGGTCCTTCATACTAAGCGGATAACCCGCTCCCCTGCCCCTTTGCTGGGCACAAGGTGATGCTTAGCCCAGCTGGAGGATGGTCTTGGATTTCCTGGGAGCCAGGCAAAGGGGTCACTGAGCAGGCCCATGTCACAGCCAGCCATCCCTGCTCAAACCTTTTAGGCCTCAAGGGGGAAGCGCTCACTGAACTGGACATGCCTGTGCAGAACTAGATGGAGTGAGTCTGATTTGCAAGTCAGCCCCATCTGATCAGTGGCCAGAGGAAGGGGTCATCAGGCTCCACACCCCCATTCCAGCAGAACCCTACTGTACGGGACCAGCAAGGAGTGGAGCCTGTTTCTGCTGTGAAATCGCTTGCTCTCCCCTGCCTTAGGTGGTAGGCAGCGAGGGCAGACAGGGCCGGGGGCAGCTCAAGGACAGCCAGTGTCCCTTGTGGTAGTCACGTTTTCTCTGTGTTTTTGTTTTCTCGTTTGTAAGGTGGGGCTGAGGGTGCCAGGCAGGTACATGGGAGGGTCAGATGCACGCACCAATGGCGGCTTGTGGAGCCTCTGCTTCCTTGGCTGCTTGGGGGAGGGATGGTTCATGGCCTCTTCTCTTGTCCATTGGCCTTCTGCGCTCTGATGGCGGGTGGCACAGCACCTCCAGCTAGCCACAGGCATCCGGCTTGACCTGCTGCTACACGGTGTTACAGCATTGCATCATGACTGGGTTTCGCCAGTCTTGGTTCAGACCCATCCTGGCTGAAAGGCCTGTTGTTCCTCGATTCTTCTGCTAGGTGGTGGGCGGAATGGGAAGCAGCCTGGCCCCGAGCTCCATTTCCCTAGCTGGCCTTCTCCAGGGACACCTAGAACAGGGCTTTCCTGCTACCGTCTGCTGTCCTTGCAGGCTATACGTCGTGTGGTCTGGGTGCTGGTTCGGTAGAACTGAGTGAACCCAGTGGTCAGCACAGGATGAGGGGTGGCCAGCCTGGACCCAGTAGGAAGAAGTCCACAGTGTTGTGACCTCTAATAGTGTAAGGCGAATTTCTTCTCTGCAGAGGTCAGTTGTGAGCTTTGTCAGCCTCCCAGGCCTCCCATTAAAGCCTCTTCTCTAGGGGCTGGAGAGATGGCTCAGCGGTTAAGAGCACTGACTGCTCTTCCAGAGGACCCGGGTTCAATTCCCAGCACCCACATGACAGCTCACAACTGTCTGTAACTCCAGGATCCAACACCCTCACACAGACATATATGCAGGGAAAACACCAATGCACACAAAATAAAAATAAATTCTATCTATCCCGTTCTCTCGGTTCGGCACCATCCCTGCTCCCTTGGCCACTCTCGGCCCGCCCCCTGACTTGCTCACAACACTGGCTCTCTCCTGTGTTGTGTGCAGTCCCCCTGCCCAGCAGCACAGCCTCCACACTGCATGCTTGCGTTTACTTGGCTGGTGTGCCTTTGCGAGGACCCCTTTCAGGGGTTCTGGGGTCCACCAAGGAGGCCTCAGTGTGTTTGCCCTAAGTCCATGTGGCAGCTGCCTCCTCCCCTGGCTCTGGTCACCCCCCTTTTCTGTTGCAGGCTCTTATGGTCACTGGACATCTTCCTTTTTATGTCCTCTCCTTATGCCCTTGTGCCTGTCCCTGTCCCTCATCCCCACCATGGCTGGCCACTAGAAGGAATTCCCTGCAATTGAGGCCTCTTTGAAATCTCTGCTACTGTACCCTGTTTCTTGACAGTGCTTTCTGGACCTCCAGGGCCACCGTCTTTGCTCCCTCCCTGGGCATCAGCACCCAGCTGGCCCTAAGAGAGTGGCCGTGGCCCTGGGTCAGAGGCCTGGCTCCTGAAAGGCGCTCACGCCCCTTTTGCCTCGTGGCAGGCTGGGATCTGGGGAGCACAATACTCCTTGAAGGAGGGAAGGGGTGCCAGTGGTGGTGCTTCTAGAGCCCTGACCCTGGATGGTCACCTGGTCCACAGGGCCCTATTTGAGGCCCCCGTCTTCCAGGGCCGCAGCCCAGCTGTCCACCTTGGAAGTGGCTTAGTCTCATGTCGCAGGCTCAGGTGACTTCCATCAGTGCTTCGCGCTGGCAGAGTAGGTGAGAAGCACAGGGTTCTGGAGCACAGGTGGGACAGCCGAGGGCCCCCGGGCTCTGCAGCACCAAGCTAGTGTGAATTTCCTTGGCGAGTACTGTGGAGGGTGCAGCTCCGTCCATGGGCCTGTCTCCCGGTCTCTTGCTCAGAAGACTATGGACTTGGGGCCCATCTGGTGGGTGTGTCTGTTCTTGTCTCCATTCTCTAGGAATGGCCACCTCCTCCTCTGGGCCTCAGTCCATCCATTTCTGGGACAGGCAGCCTGGCCCTGCTTCTTCCCACACCTGTCTTCAGGACCCCATCTGGCTGGGAAGGAGGTGTCCGTTGAAGTGGAGGCGCTGGAGGCGCTGCTCTAATGGGGCCCTGACTGATGGGAGGCAGCCTCTTCTGAAATACCCAGACTCCCTGGAACCATCACTCAGCCCTTGGGGAGATGCATGGTGATGCTCCAGTACGTCAGGGGAATTAGGGAGAAGAGCTGCTTGGGGGAGGGCAGGGGCTGTCGGCCAGCGAGATGGATACCCCTGGGAAGATATTCCTGGTCCTTGTACATCAAGGTTTCTTAGGCTGTCAACCTCATGTTTAGAGTAGGCTGGTGTGACCCTGCGAGGTCATGGTGCTGACTGTGTACTCTCTTTATATGAAGCCACTAATAGTTAGGTACCATTACCAGTTCATTCTTTGTCTCAGGAGACTGAAGCCCAGAGGAGTTCGTAAACATGTCTAGGGCCACACAGCACCCTCTGGGTGGAGTGGTATCCACACCCTGACTTGGAGCTCAGAACTTGCACTCTCAACCTCTAGGCTCTGTTGTTTTCCACTGTGAGCACAAGCTGCACCTTGTCCACCCTCCCATTTCCTCTCCCCGTTTAGTAAGTTCATCACATGGCTTCCCTCTCCCCACATGTGTTGCTGCCCAGGAACCCTGTGCTATTTGGCTTCTTGTGGTTTCGGCACCTTTCCCTGGGCCTGGTGTAGGGCAGGAGTCCAGAGAGTAGTTGGTGACGGGGCTGGGGACCTGGACGGCAGGGTGGACCCCTTCCCTCTTTCAGCATGTGTAGATTGATACGGTGGCTCTCTGGAGGTCAAGCGGGACCTCACGCTTGGGCCTGCCTCCACTGCCCCGCGGGTGCTGCCTCTGATGCAGTGTGGAGTACGGTCTGCACACCGGCTCCGCGAGATGCTGAGCAGTGGAGGAGGTGCTTGTGGCCAGGGCAGCGCCCGGGAAGCCAACATGGGCATTGAAGCCATGTGGGAGGGCCTGGGTGGTCTTCCTAGAGGAGCTGGCTCAGCAGGGCAGGAGTTGGCCAGGTGGATGTGCTGGGTGGTGGGTGATGGGCAGCGTTTTCAGGCCACCCAGACCCAACACTGAAAGGGTGGGGCTTATTTGGGGAAGCAAAATCAGTCAAACCCCACAGCTGCCACGAAGGCCCAAGAAGTTGCTGAGTTTGGGGCTGGGGTAAGCAAGAGGGACTGGCTTGGTATTCTTTGTGTTCTGACCAGGGACCCTGTAAGATTGTTCTCAGGGGAGGCCCGGGTTTGGAGAGCAGGGCCTGCTGAGACAGAGCCTCCACGTGAGTCTTTAGCCTGCAGCCTACAGCCTAGCTCTGGAAGGCTGGAGTTTGGGGAAGGATTGAGGGACCAGAGGAGGGTGCCCAGGCTTCAAGGTAGCTAAGGGAAGGGCCTCTGAGCCTGTGGGTAGGTGTGGCTCCGGAAGTCAGGCTGTGGTTTAGGGGATACCAGGGTTGCTTTCCCTGAAGACTAGCTCTTCCGGCTCTCAAGCTTGCCCCTCCCCCATTATGGACAGGTCCTTTTGGCTTTGATAGGGTTCTCAGGAAGCCTGGGAAGTGAGGCTTTCAGGACCTGGGGCTAGGGAAGCCTTTCCACAGCTGGTGCTTGCGAGACAGGTGGTGGCCTCAGGCTGCTGTTGGGACAGAGGCCTTGCTGGGCTCCCTAGGTGGCCTGCTGGGTTCTGGTGGGGCAGGCTGCTCAATCTTACCTATGAGCCCTCTGCTGGAACAGCAAGACAGAGGCTCAGGAACCCTGGAGTGACCAGACCTGGAAGGGTTAAGAATGGACTGGGTCATGGAGCTAGGTAGGAGAATGTGGAGATGAACATGGTTGTTTTTTTTTTTTTTTTTTTTGTGTGTGTGTGTGTGTGTGTGTGTGTGTGTGTGTATGTGTATGTGTATGTGTATGTGTGTGTTTTGTTCTCTGCCCAATCTGGCCTGGAAACTGAGGCACATGGGCCCAGTCTGGCCTGGAAACT
>CABHPR010125250.1:23133-50609 GCA_902168415.1 Peromyscus melanophrys
TCTGGCCTGGAAACTGAGGCACATGGGCCCAGTCTGGCCTGGAAACTGAGG
The DNA here is from genome assembly GCA_902168415.1 of Peromyscus melanophrys. Taxonomy (NCBI): domain Eukaryota; kingdom Metazoa; phylum Chordata; class Mammalia; order Rodentia; family Cricetidae; genus Peromyscus; species Peromyscus melanophrys. The sequence goes on from CABHPR010125250.1 coordinate 23,185, forward strand.
CACATGGGCTCAGTCTGGCCTGGAAACTGAGGCACATGGGCACTGGGAGCCTTTCCCCAGGGAAGAAGGTGTTCCTACTTGGAAACTTCCTGGGAGCAACTGCTGAACCTATGAGAGCCACAGAGCCCAGGCCTATGTCCTTGACCTCTTCTCTCCCTTTCCTCCACCCAGGAGGGCAAAGTCAGGTTGGTCCCTGGAAGGTCTCCCCCCCTTGTCTGACCCAGGCTCAGGTAGAACAGGTAGAAGTGGGGACCCTAGCCTTGAGGAGCTCCTCACTACCTGAAAGGGAGCTGCCCCTATGGCCTGGGGAGACTTTCTGGGGGAGGAGCTCCAAGTTGGGTCTGGGAGACTCCAAAGCTAGCGTTTCCTAAAGGAAGTTCATTAGAGAAGGGCAGAGAGAGCCCCCTCAACCAGCTGCTTCCCTGTAGGGCACTGACTTACTCATATGTATAGCTTTAAAGGGACAAGGAAGAGCCGAACCCAGCACTGCCTGTGATGGACCACTGCGGATGTGTGTATAGCTTTCTGTGGCCATCTTGCTTGGCACAGTGTACGTCAAGGAAATCAGGCGAAAAGTTAAGAATGGGCCTGGGAGCTGCAGAGATGGCTCAGCAGTTAAGAGCACTTGTTGCTCTTACAGAGAACTTGCATTTGATTTCCAGCACCCACACGGTGGTTCACAACCATCCATAACTCCAGTTCTAGGTCTGACACCTGACCTGAAGTCACCACATGCATGTGGTGCACATATATACATTCAGGCAAAACATTCACACATTAAATAAAATTCATACATTGAATTTAGGGCTAGCGTGTTGGCTCAGAGGTTAAGGGCACTGGCTGCTCTTCCAGAGGACCCAGATTCAATCCCCAGCACCCACATGGTGGCTCACAACCATCTGTAACTCCAGTTCCAGGAGATCAGGTGCCCTTTTCTGATCTCCTCAGATCAGGCTTACTTAGGGTACACATACTACGTGAAGGCAAAACACCCACACATATCAAAGCCAAAATAAGTTATTTTAAAAAATAGTAAATTGAATTTTAGAGAGAGAGAGAATGAGCCTAGACCTTGGAATGAGGCAGGCCTGAGTTCAAATCTCAGCCATCCCCAGCAGTGAGCTTTGGATTGTAGGCTAGGATCCCAGAGGTGCGTGCCAAGGCTAGCAGTGACTCCTGGAGATCTGGAGGCTCTGAGGAAAGCAGACTACTTCCTTCATGGCCATGTCCAGAGGCTGCAGAGCACTTCCGGTCTGTCAGCAATGGGAGGCTTAGGGCAGGGTCCAGCACTTCCTGGGATGTCACCTGCCAGCTCCCCGTGCCCATACCAGCACCCTCAGCCCCTTCCACAGTCACTGTATGGCTACTTCCTCAAGGTCCAGCTGGACTTGACCCAAGGGATCAGCTCTGCTGCTGCCTGGGACCCCAAAAGGCAGCTTGAGGAGGTGACTTCTGGGCTGTCCTCCCCAGAAGCCAGTGCTGTGGGTTTCAGACAGGATGGGGGGGGGTTTCTTCCCAGCTCACTCCTTTGCACACGCCTGATGCTTTCTGCTGCTGTGGTAATAGAGCCACGTGGATGTCCTCACTCTGAGCCTGATGCTGGCTCAGCACCTTGCCTGAATGACCCCGTGGAGCCCTCTCTAAATCTTGTGGTCAGACTGCTCTTCTCCATTTCCAAAAGAGGAAACTGAGGCATAGAGCAGTCATGCAGCTGTGTCTGATGGAGTCTCTTAAGACTTTATAATTGCACAGGTAGTACGGCAACAGAACAAGACAGTAAGAATGAGAACTGAGACTTAGCCATTAGGACCAGGGTGGATATTTGGGGGGCAGCATGTTCCTGTGTGGGTATCTACCAGGCATGACATGGACTCTGTGGAGTTTTCACAGGAAGCTGGGCACACCATGAACAGCTGCACCTGTTCTACCACAAAGATGTTGTGCCAGCCCAGAGTGGTAAGCACACTTTCGGTCATCTGCTGCGCCAGCAATGGAACATGGGCTCTTGTATGTGTCCCTGCACACATGCAAGAGAATGTACACCATCAGTTACTGCAGGAGATCTTTAAGTCAGAAGGGTCTGTGTGTGGGCGTAGCTGACGTGCGTCCCTACCAAGAGTGACCGTGAGTGCCCACATCTCAGACTTCATGATGCGTCCTCATCTTTGCCGGTCAGACAGGTAACATAGTTTTCCATGATAGTTTTACTTTGCAGTTCCTATATCTAGTATAGGTGATGTCATCTTGTTTCCATTTTTTTTTTTTTTTTTTTTTTTGGTTTTTCGAGACAGGGTTTCTCTGTGTAGCTTTGCGCCTTTCCTGGAACTTGCTCTGTAGATCAGGCTGGCCTCGAACTCACAGAGATCCGCCTGGCTCTGCCTCCCGAGTGCTGGGATTAAAGGCGTGTGCCACCGCCGCCGCCGCCGCCGCCGCCACCACCACCACCACTGGGCTCCAAATGTTTAAAAGCTATTTGCATTGACTTTTCTCTGGCCTTTCTGTTTATGATCTTCTTTTACTCTTGGTCTTTTTAATTTGTAGGTGTTCTTTACATATGAGGGAGATTAGCTCCCAGTGATGTGGGTTGTAATATATTTCATGTGTAGTTCTTCTGTTGATTAGTCTTTTGGTAAGATTTTTTTTTCAGATCAAGTAGTAAATTTTGTTATTTTAAATGCTTGAGTTTGTTGGTCTTCTCTTTATGGCTCTTGAGTTTGAATTGGGTTAGGAAGGCCTTAGCCAGCCTGGCGATGGTGTACTCCTTTAGTCCCAGCACTCGAGAGGGGGCGGAGGCAGTAGATCTCTGAGTTTGAGCCTGGTCTATAGAGCGAGTTCCAGGACAGCCAGGACTACACAGAGACACCCTATCTTGGAAAAAAATCAAAAACCAAACCAAACAAAAAAAAAAGCCTTAGCTACGTGAGTGTTGACATATTTTGCTTGTTCAGTCTCCTGCCCTCTTCAGAACCCGTCGTGTGTCGGTTGGGACCCTGGCTAGCCCCATTAAAGACTCACAAGCTCAGTTTTGCTCTTCTCTAGATGATTAGGGAAACAGCTTTTCTCCTAGCTTCTGTCCATCGCAGCGACTGTCTGGGTGAGGCCTGTGCAGTGCGAAGCCAACAGGCAGCCTTCCGAACTGCTGAGTGGGCTGGGCCTGGCACCAGTGAGGTCCTCAGACCGGCTAGACTTCCCCTTTCTGTTCTTCCTTATCAAGGGAAAGGGGATCAGAACTCTGTTTGGTGTGGGTGTGAAAGTGTTTCCATTCTGAAGGGTGGGAAGAGCGAGAGGGCAGCCTTAACAGAGTGAATCATAATTAGTGGCATCGGAACACGAGGCGGGGACAGGGCCAGTGAGATGGCCCAGCTGGTAAAGGCACTCGTCACCAAGTCTGATGATTTAGGGTTAATCCCAGGGTCCACGGGGTGAAAGAAGAGCAGTGCTCCCCCAAGTTGCCCTCTGACCTACAAACTCTGACCACAAAGTAAAGAAGTGTAAAAAGTTAAAGAAGGGACCGGAGAGATGGCGGTTAAGAGCACTGGCTGCTCTTCCAGAGGTCCTGAGTTCAATTCCCAGCACCCACATGGTGGCTCCCAACCACCTCTACCAGGATCTAGTGCCCTCTTCTGTCATTCCAGCATACATGCAAATAGAGCACGCCTATGCATGAATAAATAAATCTTTTTTTAAAGTTAAAGAAGAGAGGGGGACAAAGCTGGTGTTCCTTGGGCGGCTGACCACGTGTCAGTTAATGCATTGCCTGGCTCCCACCGTGTGCAGAGTCCCCAGACATGGTATGGAGGCCCTGAGTCCTCTGCCTTTTAGAGCTTGTCCTGGGGAGCTTCTGCTGGCCCTGGCCAGGTGCCTGGCACACAGGTGTTGTTACTGTATTTGGAATGCGTGCCGAGGGATGAGTGAAGGAAATAATGAATGACCAGCTCTTCCGGGGCAGATCCACCAGCCCTCACCACATTGGTGGACACATCTCTTGTATTTGCATCTTTTTTAGTTTGTTTTGTTTTTTCCGAGACAGGGTTTCTCCGCCTATCCTGGATCTCGCTCTGTAGACCAGGCTGGCTTCGAACTCACAGAGATCCACCTGGCTCTGCCTCCCGAGTGCTGGGATTAAAGACGTGAGTCACCACCGCCACCCAGCTCTTGTATTTACATCTTACAGAGAAGCTGTGCGGGCCCCCTCCTGTGATCTCAGCACTGAGCACTTCTGAGCCTGAGGCAGGAGGATCTGGGGTTTGAATCAGTGTGAGCAATATAGTAAGACCTTGTCACAAACAATGAGGGGCTGGCGAGATGGCTCAGTGGTTAACGGCCCTTTGCTGCTCTTCCAGAGGACTGAAGTTCAGTTCCCAGCCCCTGCATCTGGTTGTTCACAACCACCTGTAACTCCAGCTGCAAAGAGAGCTGAGGCTTTCTTCTGGCCTCCACAGGTACCCCAAACCCTACCCCCCCCCACACACACACAGAAAAAAGCTACCAGGGTATGGGAGAGGCTGAGGAGGCTGCCTCCTGCTTAGCCGTGGGAGAAGGGAGGATCGCATTGCCCAGGACCACGCTCTCCCTCAGCCCAGCTGTGGTACCAGCCTGGCCTTGGTTTGTCCTCAGCCTTCAGATTCTTCACTGGGTGAGAAAGTTTCCACCCAAGGCCCAGCAGAGCCCCCAGGTCAGAGCTGAGCCCTCAGAGATCTAGCATACTGCATTTTTGAAAAAGGGGAAATTGAGGCCCAACTCAAGTCAAAGCCTCAAGATGGTGACTGGTGTGACATCCTGGAGGAAAACAGGAGTCTGAAGCTAGCTGTCCTGGGAGTGTCTAATGATTGCTCTGCCTGGGGCTTGGCAGGCTGTCCTCCGGAGATGTGGGGAGGTGGAAGACACCTTGGGGCCAGGTCCTACCACACCCCTCCATGTTGGCCCTACCACACTTACCTCCCCATGTTGGTCCTACCACACTTACCCCTCCATGTTGGGCCTCACTGCTCGGTTTTGGTCCTGAAGGACTTCCTTGGTCTAGGTTGGCCCTTATCTTGGGACTCACATGTCCTTTTGATCTTGCAAGCTCGGCCCAGGGGGCTTGTAACTTTGTAGACCCCCTTATCCATCCAGAGGAAGTTAGGGCCCTTACAGAGTATGAGCAACACTGCCCCTCCACCAGCCAGTACAGAGCTGGCTGAACGCCAGCACCCGGGAGTCGTATAGCAGGCCACAGGCTTCTCCACTCTACTAAGGGAAGCCCCCTGTGTTCTTGCCTTCCGGCTGATGGCTCTTTCTGTGTTTTCCCTGGTCATTCGCAGGCTCCCCATCCCCACCCTGTGTTGTTACAGGCTTACTTCACAAAGACTAGCTGGGACCAGCCGTAGGACAGATAGAAAAAGGAATCCTGTCTGGGAGGAGGCTGGTACTGGGGTCTGACCAGCACATACTGAGCTGGAAGGAAGCATGGAAGCCATGGTCCTCAGGGCTCTGGGGCCAGGACCAAGCTGGGGAGGGAGGCACAAGGAGAGAGGCCACAGGGTGGGATCACTTGGTCCTGGGGTTTCCTGGGTGCTCCTGCCCCTTCTAGTCGAATGTGCATGAAACTCAGGGTCTTCTGAAAGAGATGGCTTAGGCATGAGACCTTCTCAGCAAATGAGCCTGCTGGCCGTGGTGACACTGTGCAGTGGTCCCCACTGAGGCTTGGGAACAGGGTCTGTTGTGGGTGTGTCCAGAGCAATAGATTGCCAGGCTGGGGTGGGGCCAGGGCCTGGTGGGGCCTCTCTTCCTCACAGGCCTACAGAGGGGCCCTCATGCCTCAAGGCCCCACTTCCCTTTTCTGAGGACACCAGGGCCCCAAGGCTTCTGCAGCTCCATGCTTGCTGAGGAAGCTGGACTGGGGTTCCTGCCCACTCTGTCTGGGTAAGGAAGTGGGTGAGTATGGGTGGTTTAGAATATACGGCTCCCCCAGGGTGGGTCTCCCAGGCAGCCTGAAGGCCCAACCATGTGCCAGTCTGTGATGTCCCAGCCGTCTGCCTCTGTCACTGTCTTACTCAGGAACATGGACTCCACTGGTCAGGATAGGTGAGGAGGTCCCAGTCCTGCCTAGGACACCGGAAAGGAATAAGTGCATAGCACAGAGGGCTTCCTGGATGAGGCCCCCCTCCTGGATCCTGTTGCTTGCCCTTGCCCCTGCCCCTGTAGAGCAGAGGGAAGTGTCTGATGGCCTCTACTTGGCTCCTACCCTTTTTCACTATCATGTTGTCTTGGCCTTACGGGATAGGGACAAGAAAGGGGTCGGGTCAGCTTTTTGAGGTGTCAGGGGCTTTCTGGTTGTTACTTCTGTGAGGGTGAGAGGCAGGGTGAGGAGTGGGCTGTGCATGGTCTGAGTTCAAATTACAGTCTTCTGTCTCATTAGCTGTGTGGCCAATGATTCTCTCTGTAACTCATTTCCCACGTGCAGGAAATAGGGAGAGCAGACCTACAGGCAGGTGTGCAGACTTAAGGATAGGGCCGCTCACTGGGCCTGGAGCACTTTTTTTTGACAGGGCTGGTGATCACAGAACCCCAGAGATCTACCCCACCCGTCTCTGCACAGCCCCCAGCGTTGGGTTTTCAGGAGTGTGCGAGACCAGGCCCAGCTTTTTACATTGAAACCCAGGTCCTCACGCTTGCACAGCGCATGCTCTTACCCCCTGAACCATCTCCTTGGTCCAGCTGCAGCCTTGCATTCCTCTGCTCAGCTGCTCCAGGGGCCGCATGAGAGCCCTGGGTGGGCTGAATCCTTATGCCTGCTGCATCCCATTGTCCACTTCCATCCCCAGCCGCTGTTGCCCGGGAAGTGGCTTAATCAGATCCACAAGTAAAAAATGTTCCCCACTGGCTTGGGGGTGGGGGTGGGGCTCTTGCAGCAGCTCCTCAGCCTGGCTTTGTGCTTGGGGAGATGGGTTATGCCTGGGACCAGAGGAGGCATGAGCATGTGTTGGAGTGTGCACGTGTGTGCCCTCACACCACACTCTTGTGTCCTGGTGGCCCACAGCCTGGCTTTGCCTGGAGGAGTGTCCCTGGAGAGCTGTCTCAACCGCTGGTGTCTGGGGTTTCTCGGCCCAGCAGGTCCCAGCCCGCTGGTGTTTGGCGTTGAACCAGAGGGTCAGGCAGGACTGCTGTTTGTGTGCTTGTGGGATTGGGTTTTGTCCCCTGAAGTGGCAGTGGAGAAGCCTGGGCCTGGGAGCTGTGGTTTGAATCCCTGCGCTTCTGGCAAGCACCTCCCGCTGTGTGATCTGAGGTGAGCTACTGAGCCTCTCTGGGCTCAGCTCTGCATCTGTTAGGAAGTGGTTGAATGTGTGTGCGGGAGCTGAGGAGCTTCTTCAGGGCTGCCCTGGCTGGGCACTGCTCAGGGATAGGCCTGGTCCTGTTCTGCCGCCCACAGTCTAGGGCTGGGCACAGATGGCCGGTGCTTAGTCAGCACTTCCCGTGGATTGGAGAATGGCCTGCCTAGGTGGAGGGGAGGCAAACGAGGGAGCTCCGTGCTAACAGGACTGCCGGCCTGGAGGAGGCAGTTTCTCCTAGTAGCAATTGGTAATATGCTTACTGCTGCAGCCTTTGGGAAGCCTGGGCTCATGCCCAGGACCCCTGGATAGATAGGTACTGTGGACAGCTGATTGGGTGCAGTCCCAAGTCCCTAGGCTTTTCCTTCTGTTTCTGGGCCTGTGCTCAGGGCAGAGGGAGGCAGAGCTGGAGGAGTACCCAGGGAGTCTCAGCAGTGGGCACCGAGTGGGCTCCCTGGGACCCTGCGCGTCAGCCACCGAGGGCTCTGTTCCCTCCTGGATACTTTTCTTTGCCGTTTCTAATGACGGCTGGCTGTTTGCCCTTTGTGAACTCTTGCAGCCTGCCCACCCTGTGCCCTCTGCCCTGTCACCCCAAAGTGAGGCCTATCTAAAGGGGTCACCAGTTCCTGGTGCGAGCCAGCTCTTTATACGAGGCCTCTGTTGCGGTAGGGCAGCTGCCTCCAGGTGGAGTCTGTGCGTGGTCGCTTGGTTTGTACTTCTCCTCTTGGAGGTTGGGAAGGTCAGCCTGTGTACTAGTCGAGAGTCTCCAGAACAGTGGTTCTCAACCTGTAGGTCATGACCCCTTAGGGTCAAACGACCCTTTCACAGGGGTTTCATATCAGATACCCTGCATATCAGATATTTACATTGCGATTCATAACAGCAGTAAAATTAGTTATGAGGTAGCAATGGAAGTAATTTTATGCTTGGGGGTCACTACAACATTGAGGAACTATATTAAAGGGTTGTAGAATTAGGAAGGTTGAGAACTGCTCTAGAGGAAAAGAACTTACTGACTGAAAAAAAATATATATGGGATGTATTAGCATATATAGAAATATAAAATGTATTAGACTATATATATATGTATATATACATACACACAGATATATATGGGATTTATTAGAATGACTTACAGGTTGTATTCCAACAATGACTGTCTACCAACAAAAGGTCCAAGAATCCAGTAGCTGTTCAGTCCACAAGTCTGGATGTCTCAGCTGGTCTCCGTGTGCTCTGGGATCCTGAAGAAGTAGGCTCTAATGCCAGTGAAGGAAGGACCTTGCTAGTAAGAGGGAGGGCAAGCAGGCAAAAAGCAAAAGCTTCCTTCCCCCATGTCCTGTACACAGGCTGCCACCAGAAGGTGTGGCCCAGATTAAAGGTGGATCTTTCCACCTCAAAAGATCCAGACTAAAGGAGGGTCTTCCCACTTCAAATGGTTTAATTAAGACAAGTCCCTCACAGGTGTGCCCAGGCCTTGGGCTTTAGTTGAATCCAGATGTTGTCAAGTTGACAAGCAAGAATACCTCATAGCCTGAGCCACAAGTATCTTGAGCTGCCACATCAGAAGTGTGGCTGAGAAGCCCCTTGGGAATACACAGTTGTGTTGATGGATGGATGACGCCAAGCATAGAGGGGTCCGTGGTGAGCATGGCCAGCCTGGAGTCCACCTGTACCTTCGCAGTGAAGGCTGTCTTGTCCCTCCCTCGCTTTGCTTTCTGTCCTGTGAGTAGGGCTTGAAAACTTCATAAACCTGTGTCAGTGGGACAGACATGCTGGCACATTCCTGTAATCCCAGCTAGATAGGAGGCTGAGCCAGAAGGATGGCGGGTTCAAGGCCCACTTGAGCTACAGAATGAGTTCAAGGCCAGCTTGGGTGTCTTAGTGAGACCCTGTCTCAAAATGGAAAGAGAGGCCTGGGACTACAGCTCCACAAAAGAATGTCTGCCTAGCATATGTGAGGCTCTGGGTTCAACTCCTGGTATCAGAAGAAACTCGTGTGTCTGTGGTCCCTTTAAGAAAACACGTCTCAAGCCAGGTGTGGTGTTTAATCCCAGCACTTGAGAGGCAGAGGCAGGTAGATCTCTGAGTTTGAGGCCAGCCTGGTCCTCAAAGTTAGTTCCAGGCCAGCCAGGGCTACATAGTGAGACCTTGTCTCAAACAGAAACAAACAAACAAACAAACAAAAAACAAGCCTACAAGAAAAACACATCTGGGACTGGAGAGATGGCTGGTGGTTGAGAGTACTTGGGACTCTTACAGAGGATCCGAGTCCAGTTCCCATTGCCCACGGTGGGTGGCTCACAACTGCCTGTAACTCCAGCTCCAGGGCATCTCATGCCTTCTGGCCTCTGTGGGCAACTGCATACATGTGGCACACACACACACTCACATAATTAAAAATAAAAATAAGTTGGGTGGTGGCGGTATATGCTTTTAATCCCAGCACTCAGGAGGCAGAGACAGGCAGATCTCTGAGTTTGAGGCCAGCCTGGTCTACAGAGCGAGTTCCAGGACAGCCAGGGCTACACAGGGAAACCCTGTCTCAAAATAAAATAAAATAAAATAAAATAAAACACGGTCTCACGTAGATACTTAGCATAGCCCAGGTACAGGGGGTTGCCCTGGTTGAAGCTAGCAGTGTGGAAGCTGAGCCTGTGGCCCCTTGGCCTCCCCAAACCACCTGGATCCTGAGACTGCCTTAATCCCAGGCTGCCAGGATCTCAGTTTGGGACCCTCTAGACCTGAAGACACAGACTGAGCTCCAGGCATCTCGAGAGTATGTTGTTCACACAGGGACCCTGGGAACAGAGCACAGGTTAGACCAGATCCTACACCATGCTTATCTGATCTGGCAGGTGGCTCTGTTGAAGCTCAGGGAACAAAGGAAGGTTGAGCTCTGAGCTCTGTGGAGATCACTAGGGATCTACTTAGAAAAAGAAATGTTTGTGGCCTAGCCTCACATCGTACAGATGATGTTGGGAAGTCAGTCACCAAACAGGAAGTGGCTTAGGCAGGCTTTGAGTGGCAGTGTGCTGAGCCAGTCTCCAGGGTAATAAAGGTGCTGTGGGTCTGTGTCATCCACTGCAGCACCCACAAGTTATGTGCACCTGTGGCCCTTAGAAAGTGACTAGTGTGACTGAGGGGGCTGGGAATTTACTTAGACGGGGTCCAGGGTGTTCTCAAACTCACAGTCCTCCTGCCTCAGCTTCCATATTCCATTTCTAATGACTTTGAATTCACACATGCCCAGACACTGTATGGAACTGGCCCCACCTTTCCTCACACCTGCCCTTCCCTAATTTGGCCGTGGATATCAAATGTTTTTGGTCTGCTTTGTCTTCACAGATCTGAGGACCTGGAAGGTCCTGTCAGCCCATCCTAGACACCCTGAAGACACCAGTGACCAAGACCCAGTGGCTAGAGCCGGTGCCATGTGCCCATGGAGCCGCAGGCTCTGGGTGCCTCTGTCCAGTCCTGACTGCTAGCCTCAGAGAAGCCAGAGGCCTAGGCAACATACAAGAGTGTCAGCAGACAGATGCATCTCAGGCTGTGGGGCTCCTGAGCAGGCTGCTGGACCGGGCCACCGGGGAAGAAGATGCCAGCCAAGGGGCGCTACTTCCTAAATGAGGGTGATGAAGGCCCCAACCAGGCAGCGCTCTATGAGAAGTACCGCCTCACCAGCCAGCATGGGCCACTGCTGCTCTTGCTCCTCCTGGTGGCTGTGGCCACCTGCATTGCGCTCATCAGCATCGCCTTCAGCTATGAGGTAAGACCCTGGGCTAGGGCACTTTGGCCTTCCTGCTCTGATGGGAAAGCTTTAGCACGGTGGTACCTGCCTGCCTGAAGCTTCATTTTCTTCCTTTGTGAACTGCTAGGCAGGTGGAAAACAAGTCAATTTGAATTTGATCTTGAAGTCTGATTGGTTTTAGCTATTATTATCCTATTATATCAATTGTATGAAATCACTCTCAGTTTTTTTTTTTTCACCATGAAATTCAATCTGTTAAAGCTCTGAGTCAAGGCTTGTATATCACTTCCTTCCCTTGTCTGACCATGGCAGACATCACCAATCGATCCCTGTATTCCTTTCTGAATCTGGCTGTGATCTCAGATTTTTTTTCCTCCTCATCTTCTTTCTCCTTCCCTCACTTTTCCTTCTCCTTTTCCTCTTTCCTTCCCCCTTTCCTCCTCCTTGTCATCCTCTTCCTCCTTTTTCTTTTCTTTATTTTTCTTTATTTTTTGGAGACAGGGTCTCATTATGTAGCCCAGGCTGGCCTTGAATTCACAGCCTAAGTGCTGGTGCAGAATCCTTACCACTGTCGGGGCAGACATCGCCAGCATCGCTCCTGACTTGTGTCCTTGCTTTACGGCAGCCACTGGCCCTGTGCAGTTGTCGGTCACCCAGCATGTGGCTGAGAGCTTTTTGTTCTTCTTGTTTTCTTGCTGACTGTTGTAAACATCATCAGAAGTTCCCAAAGTCATATCAGAGGCTTCAGGGGTTCTGTGTGGGTAGCCAGGGCCCTGTAGGGAGTGGAGAGGGACAGCTAGACCTTGCAGCTACAACACAGGCACTGCTTTCCTGTCACTGTCCAGAGGTGGCCGGCGCTTCAGCCCTCGTGATGCTTCACGTCTGTGGGGGACCCAGGATCTTCTGGGTGCATCCGTCTTCAGGACCCTTCTCCCCACCTGCTCCTCTACTCCAAGGCACCTCTGTGTGGGGTGTCTGCTCTTTGTGTCCCTCCAAAGCCGGTTCTCAAATTCCTCTCCTCCAGGACTTGAGCAAGGCTTTGCCTGAGAAGAGCCCTGTTCTGGCTCCAGTGGTCCCCCCTGTCCCCCACAGGAGAGCAGTGCTCTCTTAGGGTAGGGTGGGGGGTCTTCAAGCTGCTGCAGAGACTGAGAAATACAGTGCTAGCAGAGATGGCGTAACCCGCAGGCCTGAGGTTACAGGGAGCCCAACGCTGCTGTGTGGAAGGTGCTTGAAGTGATTCTGGGTAGACTCCCTGGAGGAATGGGTGCTCCACAGAGGGAAGTCAGGGTACTCTGTCTGTTTGCTCTACCCAGGATCCCCCCAGACATCAGGCTCTCCTGGGCACTGCGTTCTTCATGCTGACGCTGTTTTTGGCTCTCTACGCGCTGGTCTATGTTGAGTGCCTGGTGCGGCGATGGCTGCGTGCCTTGGCTCTCCTCACCTGGGCCTGCCTCATGATGCTAGGCTCCATGCTGGTGTGGGACTCCTGGAAGAACGAAGCCTGTGCGTGGGAGCAGGTAATGGTGGGAACCGATGGCACTGGGCTTGGGTGCGAGCAGCTGGAATATGCAATCGGCAGCTTCTGCCCACTTGTGGCCTCGGGGCTTATGGGAGTGGGCCAGCGCAGGCCTGTCCTCCCTGCAGGCTATGACACTGGATTTAAGAGGGCCCCAAGCTGACTCTCTTCTCAGAGTGTCCCCTTGGGTATCTGGCATTTTGGATAGAACCTGTTTGGTTAGAGATGGCAGAATTCCAGCTCAAGGAGGCAAAAAGGCACCAGTGGGTTCTAGTGCCAGGAAGAACTGGGTAGGGCTGGCCCTCGCTCCAGCAGCCCGGCCCCAGGTGGAGCCTGTGACGGCTGCTCACTCACTAAGCTAGCCATCCCAGGTGACGGCTGGAGACCTTGGTTGAATTGCACCGGCCTGGCCTGGTTAGTCACAGTTGCCAGGAAGTGGCATACACCGATCACAGCCGGTGTGCCTTTTCCTGTGATTGGGTGGGCTCGGGCTGAGGTAGGGTGGGCTTGGGCTGAGGTAGGGTAGTGGGCTCGGGCTGAGGTAGGGTGGTGGGCTTGGGCTGAGGTAGGGTGGATTCAGGCTGAGGTAGGGTAGTTGGGCTCATGAAACCGTAGATTGCAGGGCAGACGGGGAATGAGGCTGCACAGCCTGTAGGAGGCAACAAGTGATCTGGCCCCATCCCAGCCTTCCAGTGGTTACCAGGCCAACAGCTGAGAGCTCTGACACAGACAGAAACTCAGTATTCAGATGATGAGCAAGCGCTCTGGGTCTTCCTGTCCTGCCGTGTGTCTGTCCCTGTGCCTCACCATGTCCCAGGTGACAACAGGCTGAGGACCTCTCCTTCTACTTGGTCCTGGGCCATGCTGCATCTCTGGGTGCGTTGTCTCCAGGTGCCCTTCTTCCTGTTCATCGTCTTTGTGGTGTACGCACTGCTGCCCCTCAGCACACGGGCAGCCATCACAGTGGGCATGGTCTCCACTGTCTCCCACCTCCTGGTGTTCGGAGCCGTGACAGGAGCCTTCAAGATGTCCATGTCCGGCGCCCAGCTGGGGCTGCAGGTGAGGGTGACAGAGGCTGGGTGGGGGCAGGCTCTGGCCTCGTGGAAGTTGAGCTCGGGGACTGTGTTTGCAGACCTGTGGCAGCAGGCAGGGCCCTGTCCTGTCTGTCTTAATGCTGGTCTATAGGTCCTGCCCTGAGCATCTCTCCCCAGGGCTCTGACCTAGTTTGATAGCACCCCAGTACTGGTGTGTGTAGCTCTGTTGAGTAAGTGTGCCCCCAAGTCACATCACTGGGGTGCAGGGATGTGTCTTCCTTCTGTCTGGCCCAGATGTCCACTTCTGGGGGAGAGGTCAGAGGTCTGGGCAGCCAGCTGGGTGCTGCACCTTCTGTGACTGGGTTTGGGACTCAGTGAGGTAGCCACCATCTCCTTGGAAGTACTTGGCATCCCTGGACTCTGGTACCCTGGCCTTCACAGACAGGGCAGGTGTCTGGTAGGGCAAAGAAGGCCCAAGTCCTGGTCCTGTGGTCATAGCAACTCATTAGGAAGTCAGCTGCCACCTGGGCCTCAGTTTTCTGCCTAACCCAGGAAAACGACAACTTGAAGATTATTTGGGTCAGGCAATGGGGACAAATGCCACCATGTCTGCTGTGGGGTTCATGCTGAGCAAGTGTGCTGGCTGGCCCATGCTGAGCCTTGCTTACCCTTGGCTGCCCTCAGCTTCTGGCCAACGCCATTATCTTCCTGGGTGGGAACTTCACGGGGGCCTTTCACAAGCACCAACTGCAGGATGCTTCCCGGGACCTCTTCACCTACACCGTCAAGTGCATCCAGATCCGCCGGAAGCTGCGTGTGGAGAAGCGCCAGCAGGTAGGGACCTGCATCCCCATCCTTCCTTCTCCCCGACTGCCATGTACCCCACCTTGTCCTCCCTCCCCTGGGCCAAGTGCTGTACATGTGGCCCATGTGGCTGGTCCCTTGTAGGCCTTACTCCTCGGAGCTTGGGTGACAGGGTGGAGGTGCTCCACCAGGGTGATGCTGTGTACATGTAACCCAGCAGGGAACAAGGGCATCATGGGCAGCATTAGTGGGAAGAATGATGTCCAGGTGGCTAGCCTAGGGCCTGCTGATACTCTGCCTGTCTCCACCGGGCCTCCCATTGGTCTGCCCTCCTGTACCCAGGAGAACCTGCTGCTTTCGGTGCTCCCAGCCCACATATCCATGGGCATGAAACTGGCCATCATTGAGCGCCTCAAAGAGGGTGGTGACAACCGCCACATGCCTGACAACAACTTCCACAGCCTCTATGTCAAGCGGCACCAGAATGTCAGGTGGGCAGGGCTCGGGAAATGCATGGTGCATGGCATCCTTTGAGAATTCAGCTACCACTCCCCTGGTCCTGGGCGGATAGTGCTCTGTCGGGAGCCTCAGTCCATACAGGGATTGGCGGCCAGGCCCTTCTTTGGGCCTCAGTTTCCCTTCTTTTCTGGAGCTGAGAACTGAACCCAGGGCCTTGCGCTTGCTAAATCCCTAAACCCTCTCCTGTTTCTTCACAGGGTGAATCAGATCAAGGCTCTTAAAGGGCTAGGGTGGTATTAGGGGAAGAAGACCCAGTGTCCCTCCATAATCAAAGCTGTTACTAGAGTTTTCCTGCCTGGCCCACGGTCAGGATAAATCTTTGTCACCTGCCAGTCCCACAGCCGCTCAGACCCAACCAAATAAACACAGAGACTTATATTGCTTACAAACTGTATGGCCATGGCAGCCTTCTTGTTAACTGTTCTTATATCTTAAATTAATCCATTTCTATAAATCTATACCTTGCCACGTGGCTCGTGGCTTACCGGCGTCTTCACATGCTGTTTGTCATGGCGGCGACTGGCAGTGTCTCCTCAGCCTTCCACTTCCCAGAATTCTCTCCTCCTTGTCCCGCCTATACTTCTTCCTGCCTGACCACTGGCCAATCAGTGTTTTATTTATTGACCAATAAGCAACATGTTTGACATACAGACCATCCCACAGCACAAAGCAGTCCATGTGAACTAGCCAGACACTCAGGTGGGGGGAAAGGGTTTTTCCGATGATTCTCCCCAAAGGAGGTGACCGGGTGCCCCTGTCCTTACCTGGCCTTAGTGGTGTGACAGGGTGCAGGATCTCTTGTGAGGTGTAGTGTGGTCACTCTCAGCTCCACCTGGTCTCTGCCCGAGGGCCAGCGTTATGTACCAGCAGACATCTATTAGTACAAGTCAGGGCTCCGTCTATCGGCCTGGGGTCTTACAGGCCATTGAACACAGCGAGGCCTGAGGCCATTGCCGCCTGCCTCCTGGGACCTCAGCTTGCTCACCTGTGGTTCTTTCAGGGCCTGGGGAGGACTGGAAAGAGGAAAGTTGTGTTCTGGAAGTTCAGGTCTCTTGACTCTCTGGGTGCAGGTGCAGGAGGGGGAGGGTGCTGGGAGCTGAGCAGTGACAGGCTGAGTGTAGGTAGTGTGCTCTGCCCTGCTGTAGTGAGAGGCCTTTGGAACTAAGATGGGTCAAGCTGGCTGGGAGCATCTCTTCTGGCCTTTGGGGCTGATGGGGGCAGAGGCAGGGCCACCTTCCAGGGCTCTGATCCAAGCTCTGTCTGTCCACCCGGACTAGCATCTTGTACGCAGACATCGTGGGCTTCACACGGCTGGCCAGCGACTGCTCCCCAAAGGAGCTGGTGGTGGTGCTCAATGAACTGTTCGGGAAGTTTGACCAGATTGCCAAGGTGAGCCTGGGCATGCTGTCAGCCGGCTGCTGCCGTCACAGGGCATCCCGTGCTGCATGAGCTGGGAGTGGGTGGGAGGCTGGGGCTCAGGGCTAGTGTCTGGGTAGTAGGTGCTTTCTGCGTGCTCCATGTGAGCAGGATTCCAAGGAGCAGAAGCTGACTCCCACCTCAGCAGGAGGAGAACAAAGTTATGAGTGCATGCCCAGGGTGTTTATGGGTCCAGCTCAGATGGGGGCTTAAACTTGCAACCTGCACATGGCTTCCAGTCTGGCAGCCTTGCCTTACCTGGGGATCTGGGAGCACCCAGAATGTCCAGCCACACTCAGCTTGACAAATTTCCAGGTGAACTGTGCATATAAGAAAGCTTGAGAAGCCTTCCAAAGAAACTCATGGCCAGTGTGATGGTGCATGCCTTTAACCCAACACTTGGGAGGCAGAGCTGGCTGATCTCTGTGAGTTTGAGGCTAGCAGTGTGTGTGTCGGGGGGCAGACACGGACTCAGACCCAGACCCAGGGAGGGAAGAGAAGCCTGTGGGGCAGGGGAACAAGGCCTGGAGCAGACACAAAGATGTGACATGAAGACAGCCCAGTGTGTGTGGAGCAGAGTATCAGGGAGACAGACAAGGACATGGTGGCCTAGGCAAAGAGTGGGATTTGTCCTTCTGGCGCAGAGAAGCCTGGCAAGTACCAAACAGGATTTCCTTCCTTCCTTCCTTCCTTCCTTCCTTCCTTCCTTCCTTCCTTCCCTCCCTCCCTCCCTCCCTCCCTCCCTCCCTCCCTCCCTCCCTCCCTCCCCCTCTCTCTCTCAATAATTAATTTATTTTTATTTTATGTATATTGGTGTTTTGCCTATATGTATGTCTGTGTTGGGGGGCGTGGGCTGGATCTCCTGGAACTGGAGTTACAGACAATTGTGAGCTGCCATGTGGTTGCTGGGAATTGAACCTGGGTCCTCTGGAAGAGGAGCTAGTGCCCTTAACCACTGTGCCATCTCTCCAGCCCCCAGGAACAGATTTTCATCCTTTGCCAAATCTCCCTGGCTCCTGAGCCTTGGTGCTGAGCTGTGTGACGGGGGCTGCCCTTCCGACACTCATGACCCAAGAGTTACGGGCACTCAAGAGAGGCGCAGGGGGTCAGGAGCCAGTTGAGCACTGGCTGGACACAGGGCAGGGCTGGCCTGGGCACAGTTACTTAGATGTCCTTGTTCCAGCCCTGCGCTCCTCCCCTTGAGAGCCAGAGAACAGCTGCCTGCTGGGGCACTGCGGTAGGGGTGACGAGCAGGGTTCGGGAAGCTGCAAAGCAAAGGCTGGTGTTCACACCAGACCCCTACAGGGGCCTCAGCACAGTCTCTGGTGGGACTGTAGACTCCCATCCAGGACCCTCCTTCCCTGAGCATTTCCTGTGGGGACCCAGTCTCCCCCTTGTTGGCCCCCTCCTGCCCCTCCCACTCCCCATCTAGCAGCATAGCGTCTCTGGGCTTAACTGCTGCTGGTCTCTGCTCAGGATGCCTGCTACAGCTCCTGCCTGACTTACTCTGCTTCAGCTACACTGACTGCCCTAGTTTTATTTCAAGTAGCTTCCTGGCCTCAGGGCCTTTGCACATGTTGGAATGCTCTTCTTTTTAAAAAAATATTTTATTGCCAGGCTTAGTCCCAGCACTCAGGAGGCAGAGGCAGGCGAATCTCTTGAGTTCAAGGCCAGCCTGGGCTACAGAGTGAGTTCCAGGAAACGCGCAAAGCTACACAGAGAAACCCTGTCTCAAAAAACCAAAAAAAATTATTTACTTATTTTTATGTAATGTGTACATTTGTCTGTGTGAGGGTGTCAGACCCCCTGGAACTGGAGTTACAGACAGTTGTGAGCTGCCATGTGGGTGCTGGGAATTGAACCTGAGACCTCTGGAAGAGCAGCCAGTATGCTTAACCGCTGAGCCATCTCTCCAGCCCCTAGAATGCTCTTCTTCGAGGGCTGTGATGGCTCTGGTTTCCTGGGCCCTTCCTCTTTCTCCAGAGCCTCACCCTCTTCTGGGTGTATCTCCCGGTTATATTGATCTAATTAATCCCAACCCTCTCCTGGCGTGCTCATTCCACAGCTGCGAGATTTATATCATAGTTTGCTGCTGTGTCGTGATACCTGGCCAGGTATACAGTAGGCGCTCAAACATTACACAGACAAATAAAAAAGACAGTCCCTCCTGCGTAGCCCTTACTAAGCCTTGCTTTCATCCGGATTCCCGGCTGAGTCTCTCGGGTCCTCTTGCCGGGCTCTGCAGCGGCTGCTGAGCCGCCGGTGGCGGCGGCGGCGGCACTGAAGGCCGCTCCTGGCAGGGCAGCGAGCAGCTGGCACCGGACCTGCCCTGAGCGCACCCCTTGCTTGCTTACCCTGCAGGCCAACGAGTGCATGCGGATCAAGATCCTGGGGGACTGCTACTACTGTGTGTCAGGCCTGCCTGTGTCGCTGCCCACCCACGCCCGCAACTGCGTGAAGATGGGGCTGGACATATGTGAGGCCATTAAGTAGGTGCAGGTGGGCCAGGGCACAGGCGCATGTCCCCCTGCGGAACCACACACTGAGGTGGGTGGGGTGTGAGGCTTGCCCGATTCTCAGCACACCACATGGAGGATGCCAACTCCTGCTGGCCTCCCTTCCTCTGGGCCACCTGTGGCTTCAAGTCCTAGGAGCATCTAAAAAGCTGTTGGGCCAGGCATGGCGGCGCATGCCTTTAATCCCAGTACTGAGGAGGCAGAGGCAGGTGGGTCTGTGCAAGTTCAAGGCCAGCCTGGTCTACAAAGTGAGTTCCAGGACTGTATAGAGAGACCCTGTCTCAAAAAACAAAACAAAATAACTAAAAAGCTGAGCTTGGGCAGCTGGGCTCCACCTTTCCAAGGACTGAGATTGTAGGAGGAGCTCGGGGCAGATAGCAGGAAGGCCTTCCAGAGGCAAGGTCCAGCTCCAGGACTCCATCAGCTTTCCATTCCTCTGGGAAGCTTCTGGTGCCAGAGGACTTACTCTCTAGCGACAGGGAGGCGTGGATCTTCTGGGTCCTTCTGCTAGCTAGCATCAGTCTGTTGGTGAAGTGCTCAGGGGTGTGCAGGAAGAATCATGAGGTGGAGCAGGCGTCTGTCTAGGCAGCAGAGGAGGTACTCCATCCGGTACCACTTTGCTGTGCCTCCAGAACTCCCCCCCCCCCGGGGGGGGAAGGTAGTCCACCATGCAGAACTCCCAAGATGCCTGCCATGGGACCCAGCAGGTCCCCATTCTGCTTTGTGTAGAGGCAGCTTTGGCTCCTGCTGGCTCTAGCCTTGGTGACCAGCTCACCCCCAGTTCTAGTGGTGGACACAGGTGCTGGTGGCTCCTGTGTCCCTAACCACCAGCTTGCCTGAGGAGTGTAGAGCTCTGCTTAGGCCTGGGGAATGGGGTTGGGTGCCACATCCTGGGAGGCTCCACACTGGAGGCTCCTTGTACTGAATAGGGCCCTCACCTCCTGCAGCTGGAGTAGAGAAGCCCCCAGGGTCCTTGTCTATGCTGGGTGTTAGGTAGGGCTTAGCATCCTCAATACCCTGGAAGCCTTATCAGAGCCAATCAGGGTGCTGGGCAACAGACACCAGGGACAGAATGTGGCCCATCAGCGTAAATGGCATCCGAAGTCCCTTTCTCTTCCTACACACCCTTGAGCTGGGTATGAGCTTGCACACTCCCAGGGATGGGGTTCTTGGCCTCTCTGAAGAGGAAGCCCTGCCATGCCCAAGGCCTCCAGTGTGGCCCTGAGCTGCTGTAGGTGACAGACTGCTTTGCTCCAGGCAGGTGCGTGAGGCCACAGGAGTAGACATCAGCATGCGTGTGGGTATCCACTCTGGGAATGTGCTGTGTGGGGTCATCGGGCTCCGCAAGTGGCAGTATGATGTGTGGTCCCATGATGTGTCCCTGGCCAACAGGATGGAGGCAGCTGGAGTCCCTGGGTGAGTTTCAGCAGGGCAGGGGCAGAGGCCAGGGTGATCAGGGTGGGACCAGGTGTGGAGGCAGGGGATGGAGCCAGCCCCAGCTGCTGCGCACCCCTAAGTGGGCGCCTGGGCCATGCTGCTTTATCTGACTTGGGTCTCCCCAGCCGGGTGCACATCACAGAGGCGACACTGAACCACCTGGACAAGGCGTACGAGGTGGAGGATGGGAACGGGCAACAGCGTGACCCCTATCTGAAAGAGATGAACATCCGAACCTACCTGGTGATCGACCCTCGGGTACAAGGGCTTGGGGGTGGGTGGGGATTGGGCAGCCTGGGAGCAGGGTCCCAACTACTGGCAACTGACCCTCAAGACTGTGGTGAGGTAGCAGAGACTAGGAGGGCACTTCCTTGAACTGGGCACACTCTAGGCACCAAGGAGCAACTGTTGTGTTTCTGTGAGGTGGGAGCAAGGGCTGTGTCAGCAGCTCCGGGATCAGAGCGTGGTGTTAGTGCAGTCCCATGAAGCTAATTGCAGGGAGGTCTCTTCACCCCTGTGAAGACGCAGGGAACGGCCAGGCAGCCTGCTCCTGGAGCTTGTGGGTCTGGGGCTCTCAGGTGACTCAGGTTGCTTCCTCTCCTGGAGCCCAGCTTTGTCTGCTGACTGCTCCAAGCTGGCAGTCTGTTGCTTTCTGCTGTCTGTGGCCTTAACCTCCTGAACCATCCTTGGAGTTTGCTCCAGAATGCTGGCAGGAGCGTTTCCCAGCTCCCTCGGTCCTGGCCCTTGGCTCTGACTGGGGGCAGCCTGCGAACCCACCTAGGCTCTGCTGCATGCCTTGGCTTCACTCTGTCCCCCTTACCTTGCTGACGTCTGCAGGGCAGCCACCACATCCAGAAAAATGCCTGCTACTGGCCTTACTGTCCCTGTGTGGTCCTGTTTATTTATCTTTGTCCTTGTTTATTGTCGTTCCCGCTGCCAAAGACCACTGGCCCTCCAGCCTGCGGATCGCCCAGCTCCGCTCTAAGCATGCACTCAGTGGCTTTGAAATGGAGAAGCCCCAGCCTCCAAGGCCTCTGCAGGCATTGTTCCAAAGCTCACCCCCAGGGCTGCCAGCTTGAGCCAGCAGAATTGCAGGATGCTGGCCAGACTCCAGCCAAGCTCCAGAGAAGCGGCAGCATGTGCGCGCCGCTGGCAGTGTGGAACAGTGGTTCCGCCTGGTCCCTCTCTCCAGCTCTGCTCCTCCGTTCATTCATGTCGCTGGCAGTTTGGAGGGGCCTGTAGGAGTTCCTCTTCATTCCCGTCTCCAGCCAGCGTGTGACCAGGGTCACCAGCAGGAGAGGAGTCTCAGACACCTCCAGACCTGGCAGCTCTGGCTCACTGCGTGGCTTGGCTGTCCTCTGTATGGACTCTAGGACCTTTGCTTGGGTGGGGTTGGGGTGGGGGGGCACTCCACATCTTGGTCCTAGGCTGAGTAGATGGTGGGCAGTGAGGGTTTAAAGAGGTTTCTACGCCCAGAGACACTGGAAGTTTCCAGTAAATTTGCATTGTTCTTTGGCCAGGTCTGGGGCTGTAGGTGGGCTGCTGCCTGTTGGTGTTGGCAAGTCTGAGGAGGTGGTTCTGGAGGGAGTGTCTGAGATACTGGGGGTGAGGAGACAAGAGCCTCAGCAGACACAAAGTAGGCCATGCTTGTGTCTGATGACCTTGGCGCTCTCTCTTTTCCTCTCTCGCTTCCAGCCATACCTGGCCACCCTGACTGGAGAAGACCCAGGCGTGGGCTAAAGGGGACTTGGGGCTCAGTGGCACTAGAACAGGGGACAGAGCTGGACCCTCACTCGGGGTCTGGCCAAGCCACTGAGATGCCAGCATGGTGCCTGGAGCTGAACTTGAGGCTGGGTATGGCCCTCCTGCAAAGGCTGCCCTGGAGTGGGCTGGCGCTCTGGGTTCAGGCCAGCACACATCTTTCTCCCACTGCTTTCACCAGAAAGAAGGAGCATGTGTGAGCCACATGTGGGTGGGCAGGGCTCCTGCTTACCCCTTCCTCGAGGGGGCCTGAGCTTGAGCTGTGTGGCCACCAACGTCTTCCTGACCTGGGGCAGGGATGATAACTGAGGGCTTCAGCCAGTCCCCAGGGCACCCCATGCTTCAAGAAGAGGCTCAGAAACCTTCCCCCTTTACCAGAGCAGCCAGTGCTCCAGGCACGCTCACATGCATGCATGAGAGGGGAACATGTGGAATGGGTCATGTCTATGTGTTTGCAGAGCCAGCAGCCGCCCCCACCCAGCCATCACCTCCCCAAGCCCAAGGGGGATGCCACCCTGAAGATGCGGGCTTCCGTTCGTGTAACCCGCTATCTCGAGTCCTGGGGAGCAGCGCGGCCCTTTGCACACCTCAACCACCGGGAGAGTGTGAGCAGCAGTGAGACCCCCATTCCCAATGGACGGAGGCCAAAGGTAGGTTTCTCTCCCATTTGGGTCAGGACCTCTCTGAGAAGGGACAGGGAGCAAAAGGCTCTGCCCCGCCCTTCTCCTCTAGCTGCATTGTAGGTAGTCTCTGCCAAACCCTGCTTCTGGAATATTTGGAGAATGCTCCAGTAGGGTCTGGAATGTCCTAGAATCTCCTGGTCCTTTTCCAGTCTGAGGAAAGAAAGCCAGGCCCATGGTGAATGGGGGTCAGTGTGCAGGGGATGGTCATTTTCTCCTCTCACCCCTTGCAGGCCACTTCTCTGCGCCGCCACCGTGCCCTTGACAGGTAGGTGCCCTGCCCGCCCAGCACGCTGCTCATTGGCGGTACTGTGCCAGTCTCCTCCTGCAGGCGGGTGCTCTGACCAGTCTCTGTCTGGGGCAGCCCCTCCAGGCCCAGCCCAAGCCTCCCTGGGTTTGCCAGGGCTCAGGTTTGTCTTCTCTGGGTGCAGGACTCCCAGGTCCCAGGCTCTTTGAATGGCTGGGATGGGATGCCTGCTGCATGCTACCCTAGGGCTGGGGTAGCGGCTTGCTGTGTGTCGGTGCTGAGGAAAGGTGTCCCTCTGGCTTCTGTGCTGGTCCTGCCCCTAGCTGAGGTGGCCTTGGTCTGGGGGTTAGGGATGTGTCCTCTGCTTCTTGCTGGGCTGCTGGCCCTTCACTTAAGCCCACCCCCTTTCATGAACTCAGGGACCCCACCTGATACTAGTAATCCCACTGGTAGATCAACATCCATAGCCTAGCCTCCAGCCAAGTAGGTTCCCAGGGTGATGTAGTTGGGGGCTCTAATTCCAGGAGTGCATCCCCCAAGGGGCGCCTGGATGATGACTGTGATGACGAGATGTTGTCAGCCATTGAGGGGCTCAGCTCCACCAGGTGAGACCTGTGATCTCTACCCACCTCTTCCCCCCCACAGCAGGGCCAGTCCCCTGCTGCTGGATACTGAGCCCTGGCTGTGGTCTGTAGCTCTCCCTTCCCCTGGGGCTGCTTCCAAGAGTGTGGCCCTCTCCTGCTCTGTGGGCACATGGTGCTGCTGTTTTCCCCAGGCCCTGCTGCTCCAAGTCTGATGACTTCCACACCTTTGGTCCCATCTTCCTGGAGAAGGACTTTGAGCGTGAGGTGAGGTTGGGGCGGCTACCGCAGAGGAGCAGGTCTGGGCCTGGTGGGCGGGGCATGAACTGCTGGGTCCAGCAGATCCCACAGGGTGGGGAGGCCCGTGGGGCTCTCTGAACTGGCTGTTGGGGTGGACAGGGTTCTGTGCAGTGGCTCTTTCTGTTGTCCTCACCCCTTTACCTGACACCTCCCTAAAGATTTGTCCCTGAGGTTTGGGGTGAGTGAGTGCTGCAGACTTCCAGGAGGAAGATACCCCAATCCATAACTGTGGGACCTCCTGCCTGGCTGCTGTGACACACTTTCTGTGCCCTGATAACTGTATAGGTCTAGAGCAACCCATGGCTCCCTGCAAGTCTTGGGTCCATATCAGGATCGAATCTGCCTTTTCCCCAAGCAACCAGGCAGGTCCAGTTTAGATGGCAGCCCACAGGTGCTGAAGCTGGTTGTCCTTAGCTTTAGGCTGTGGCCATCTGAGGAGGGTACTGGCCTTCATGGCCTGGTGTCCAATATTGAGGGGAGGAACCTTCTCCCTGGGGATCTCCAAGCAGTTACTGGGAAGAGAGTGGAAGGGGCTTCCCTTGGCTGTAGGTCACATGGCCTGAGTCTTGGATGCTCCTCTACCATCGGAGCATGATGATGTGGTAACAAAGTGGGGCCATGTGGAGGGGCAGCCCCAGGGATGGCCTTTGTCCTGGCTACCTGTTTGTCCGGGCCCCCAGGCCCAGATAATGCTCCTTGTAAGGGGTGAGGTCATGCCTACTGACAGCCCCAGGAGCTCAAGCTTGGTTCCCGTCATGGGGCCTGAGAAGTGAGAACAGGAACACTGCTGGGTGCTGAGCGTTGCCCATGCAGAGAGGAACTGTATGATGTTGGCAGGTGAGTGACTGCGTGTAGCACTACCTCCAACTCCAGCAGTGGTGCCAGGCATTTTATTTTAGGATTATGTACTTGGGGTGGGCATTAAAGGGACCTTGCTGGTAGCTGTCTCTCACGGTCATGTCCCCCCACCCAGTACCGCCTGGTGCCCATCCCCCGGGCTCGCTACGACTTCGCCTGCGCCAGCCTTGTCTTCGTCTGCATCCTGCTTGTCCACCTTCTAGTGATGCCCAGGTCAGCCTGTCGGGGGAGGATGAGCAAGCCCACTGGGGTCCAGCCGGAGGGGAGGTGACCTTGGCAGGACCCAGCAGAAACTGGCAAGGTGCTTCATGGCTAGCTGGAAGGGACCAGTGACTTCAGCTCTGGATCCCTCACTACTGGAGCAGGGCTTACAGCCCCAGAGCTGGAGTTGCTGGCCCCTCGTGACTGGGTGTGAAACTGTCCCAGGCTCCCTGTCTGCTGCCCAGTCCTGTTATCTGTGTGGTCTTAGCCTCTGGAAACAGTGAGACTCACAGGGACAGTGGCGCCCAGCCTAGACCCAAGAGCCCTGCAATCCCTACTTCAGGCTCTGGGGTCCTGCTGCTGTGGACAGGGACAAGGGGCCAGAAGGAACAGATAGCTTCCAGAAGGCAGTTAAAGCAAAGCCTGGCTGTGCCGGCACTGTGGCTCGGGTGTGCTTAATAGACTACATAACGCTGGTGAGATGGCTCAGCAGCTCAAGGCGCCTGCCAACAAGCCTGAGGGCTCAGGTTCGATCCCTGCCACCCACACGGTTAAAGGAGAGAACTGACTCCAGGCTTATTCTCTAACCTCCACATGCATGTTATGGCATGTAGGTACCTACATTCACACACACACACACACACACACACAGGCTAAAAACAGGTATGGTGACCTAGGCCTGTGATCCCACAGCCCTCAGTGACAGAGATATGAGGATTGCTGCAAGTTTGAGGCTGACTTGTCTACATAGTAAGTTCCAGGTCAATCAGAGCTGTAAGACCCTGTATCAAAACCAAACTAAAGCCGGACGGTGGTGGTGCACACCTTTAATCCCAGCACTCGAGAGGCAAAGCCAGGTGGATCTCTGTGAGTTCAAGGCCAGCCTAGTCTACAGAATGAGTTCTAGGGCTACACAGAGAAACCCTGTCTTGAAAAACCAAAACAACAAGACTGAAACCAACCAAACCAAACTAAACAAAATTATATATGGATGCTTTAAATTTGTTATTGTATTTGTGTGTTTTGCTTCCGTATATGTATTTGTACCACACGTGTGCTTGGTGCCTGAGGCTGTTAGAGGAGGCTGTTGGATCCCCTGGAACTGGAGTTATAGGTGGTTGGGAACCACCACGTGGGTGCTGGGAATCGAACTGGGATCCTTTTGCAAAAGCAACACGTGCTCCTAACCCCTGAGCCATCTTTCTAGCCCCCTATACGGATGCTTTTGTGTCTTACATGCCAGACATGGTTCCAGAAGCTCATGATGTGACTCACTTCTTATAAACTTGGCCTCTAGGGGTACTTGATGACAACCTTGATCTTCATGATTGTCTGTGGGACATTGGGAATCACTTTTCAAAGTCTCCTTTGCTGGATGCAGAATATCTGCTGGGGAGGGACAGGTGGCCATGAACTGGAGGATGGGGACCTGTGGGGGACCTGGACTCAAGTTTTCCCTCCTTTCCAGGGTGGCCACTCTGGGTGTGTCCTTTGGACTGGTGGCCTGCCTGCTGGTGCTGGTGCTAAGTTTCTGCTTTGCTACTGAGTTCTCGGTGAGTGGATCCCTGAATTCAGTGCATCCCTTCTGATCCCTATGGCCTCTCCCTCACCAGTAGTCTTGCTCTGGGCAACGGTTGGGGGCCCCATCTTACCTCCAGGACAACTGAGTCTCTACAGATTGCTTCCAAGTCCTCAGCCTCCCAGGCTGGTTAGCACCTTCCATCCTCCTGCAGAAGGCTATTCCTCGTCCCAGTTGCTGTTTTGCATGACTTGTCCCTCTCCATAGAGGTGCTTTCCAGCCCGAGGTACACTCCAGGCCATCTCGGAGAGTGTGGAGACACAGCCCCTACTCAGGCTGTCCCTGGTTGTGCTGACTGTTGGCAGCCTACTGACTGTTGCCATCATCAACATGGTGAGTTAGGGGGTCAGGACGGCAAGCCCTAGCAGGCTGCGCCAAGGGTATATCTCCCAGGGAAAGGAACCATCTCAGACCTGGGGAAGCCAGATTCTAGAATTGCAGCTTGTTGCCTGAACAGTTCCATGTGGTATGACCCCTCCATAGCTCTGCAGTGGTCTGTGGAGTCCCCAGCACAGGCTTAGAGTTCTTCATCGCTTCCAGGGAGGGCTTGAGGTGCCCAGCAACTCTACAGATATATGCTGGCTGCCAGTTCCTCCTTCCCACACTCTTTGGACCTCATTTTCCTTAGTAAGGGATAAGACTTGCCCTCTGGTCCAAGCCAAATGCCGAGCAGCCTGTAGGAACTCCCAACCCTGCCTTATGCTAGCGCCTTCCTTTAGAACAGGTCTCCTCCAGACTGTCCCTGACACTGTAGGCTGTAGTTTTGGGAGTGTACTCTCATGCCCTTCTCTCAGGGTCCAGGAGAAAGGGGTTCTTGAGAGGGCCGATCCTAGCCTTCTCTCATGCCTGCCCTGGGCTGCTGTTGTCTCAACATTTCTGTTCTATATCTCTCCCAACCCCAGGTACTCTACACCT
>CABHPR010125251.1:0-20696 GCA_902168415.1 Peromyscus melanophrys
CTTACAATGATCAGCTGTGTGGATGCATGCATTCAGCGCATGGTGAAGTTTAGCCAAGGAGGCAGCAGCGGAGTTGAGAGCACATGGTAGGCTGGGAACATACTGTTGGACTCGCGATTTGAAACCAGTAGACTAGAAAGTGAAGGCAAAGTAGGCTGGCGGAGGGCCCGATGGAGTCAAAGAATGATGGACACAGGAGCAGCGGAGTGAGCTGAGAAGATGGGAAGTCGTTTTGGAGAGTAGGAGGCCTGCCACTGACATTTCAGAGGCCTTGCAGTTATTAGCGCTGGCAGGATCATCGACAATATCAAGAGTCTAGATTGGTGAGGTGAGGTAGAGCATAAAACCATCAGAGTAAGCAAGTCATAGAGGGGCCTGGGGAGATGATGGCTCGGTGATTAAGAGCACTGGTTGCTCTTTCAGAGGACCCGGGTTTGATTCCCAGCCCCGACATGGTGGCTCACAACCCTCTCTCCCGGGGGAGCTGACGTTTTCTGATGCACATACAAACATGCAGGCAAGACACTCATATATAGATAAAATAAAAAATGGTACACTAGGTCATAGAACTGAAAAGTGAGATGGCAGTGTTGGAGGTCTACCTTAACATTCATTTCTTCTCTTCTTAACAAAAAGCATTGACTTCAACCTTGGGATACTGTCCATCTCCACAGAGATGCATTTCTTAGCCTCCCCAGTACGTAGATACGTGGAAATGTTATGTAGAACTTCTGTTAAGTCTTTCTCCACTTCTCTATCCTTGTGTGTAGGATGTCCATAGAATGGCCAGAGCTCCAGCAGCCACTTTGGACCACGAGGTAGCTAAAAAATGACGGAATAGAAAAAAACTATGCAACTAGCAAATCATCTCATAAAAGATGTCTACCTCCAGACGTTTTTGTGAGAGGGAAATAAATGCCGATCATGTTATGCTACTAGTGTCTACTGCTTTCCTATTAAATGTAGCTGGACCTAATCCTAGTTAATCCATTAGATTGGTGAAGTACTAATTACATAGATATTAAAGCCACCTTCGGGAACTACTGTGTCTATAGACGGACGCATTGAGCTGGGTACTAAAGTCTTCGCTGAATGAAGGGGGAATAAATGGGTCTATAAGAAATTACAACCAGAAGAGGTAGTGGGTGCTTCCAAAGAGCTGGCGAACAGGAGAAAGCAAAAAAGAAATAGCAACAGGGATCTGGGTGTCGTGAGAATCAGGGGAGAGATAAGCCATGCTTTCTGTTTTAAGATCTAGGCTTCTTAAGACCCGCTCGATCGAGGAAATAAGTTGTACTCCAACACCTGTTTCAAACCACACAGTGCATCAGAACTACCCAGACTCGGATCAGTGGTCTACTCCAGACTGTTTTCTGCAAAACAGTTTGTCCCAAAACCAGTTCTACATGCTGATCACTCTTCACGCTCCTTTTAGAAAAGTGTTAGTCCCCATTTTATTTAATCCTTTAGAAACTCATCCTTTTTTTTAAACCTCCCTTGTTACGTATATTCACTCAACTATCATTAGTTTACTGGGGCCCCGCTATGCTCCGGACTGGAAACACAGATTAGTTACAAGGCACTTGTCTCTGAAGAGCTGAGAGAGGTACCAGGTAAAGGAATCACTGTCTTTGCGTCCTGTGAAAAGGACGTCCATCAAATGTGATTGAGGAATTGACTATACCAAATGTGATGAGGACACAAAGATCACATATGTCACATTCAGGGTCAGGAGGCCGGTCCTAGAAGGGATAACAGGTGAACTGAATCTTGATGACGTGTGAGTGTTACTCAGCTGGAAAGGGGACAGGGGATTTATTAAAAACAGTACAACAGAGACTGTGTGCAGAAGTATGGTGCCTTGGAGAGCTGCAGGTAGACAGTCTAGAGGATGTTTATGTACCATGCTGCCGTTAGGCAAGATGAACTAATAGTAAATATTATGTATATATTTTTATGTATAACTTGTTTATGTACAACTTGTCCCTCACAGCCATCAATTTTCTTGCTGAGAACTACTGGTTTAATGTGTTCAGCCTCGAGGTACAACCTACATGAGTGATTTTAAGAAGTCTTGACCTCGTACCAGAAATGCCCCCAACCATAATTTATATTTATCCATCACAGGAAACAAAACTACTGTAGTAAGTTATATTCTGCTTTATTAGAGCGGCTTGATCTGAGCAGAACAGAAGATACAGTCATTTAAATAAATGGTCCCAGCCAATATTATCTTTTTTCAAAAAAGATCTATTTATTTTTATTTTATGTGTCAAGAGTGTTTTGCTTGCATGGATGCACATGCACCACACACATGCAGTGCCCATGGGGGCCAGAAGAGGGAGTCTGATGCCCTGGAATTGGAATTACAGACAATTGTGAGGCCACCATGTGGATGCTGGGAACCGAACCCAGGTCCTTTGCAAGAGCAAGTGTTCTTAACCACTGAGTTATCTTTAGACCCAACTATCCAACATTCTTCGGAGAAAATTTTAGTATACTGTAGTTCAGGTCAAACTCCGAACTAAACAAAAAAACAAACTTTTAGAATCGTTTTAGATTTCAGTTGCAAAGACAACACGAAGTTCCTAAGACGCTCCATGCCCAGTTTTCTTCATGGGAACATGTCACTTACTGTGCTGGATTTATCAATTTAACACCAGTATTGATACATCATTTTTTAAACCAGAGCACACATTCATTAATAGTCCTTTAATTTTGACTTAATGTCTCTTTTTCTATTTTGTGATTTTCACTATGGATACTTTAACCCTCAAGGCTCCTGTGTACTAGGAAGCCCTTCTCAGACTTTTTTTTTTTAAATGAGTTAAAAGGTTCTAAGGTGGTAAGGTATTTGTAGATCATCCTGAGGTTGCCTAGTATTTTTCTCAGGTCTAGCCTGGGCTAAAGTCCGAAGGAGGATCATGTCATATGATTGTCACTGCTTATGTTGACATGGACCACCTAGCTGAGGTAGTTTGTCTGCCTTCTCCTCTGCAGTTACCTCTCACCCCCTCCCACACTTAGATTTCTGAAGGAAGTTCATCTATACCGTATATTTAAGAGAGTTTTGCTTCATTTCCTCGAGGGACGACAAGCACATGAATTGTTTGGAATTCTGTGTGGGAGATGGGATGGGATCCATCCCATCCCACTAATGTTTTCAATCATTTATTTATAACAGTATGGACTCGGGTATCTTTATGTTTCATGCTGTCATCCAATACTGGGTCATTTATTGCTCAATTTTTTTCCAGTTGGGCCACTGGGGCCACGTTGCAATGGCTTCTCAGCTCCTTTGACGTGTGTTACTCGGTTCCTTTTGGCCATTTCTTTATTCTATGGTGTTACAAGAATACATCTTTTGGGTAATCAGGTTTATCATAGTTGAGAAAGTGGTGTAATCTTTTCATATGGCCAGAAGAGCAAAATGTGTAAATTCATCAGTAATTACGCTTCATATCTTCAATTATTTTAAGTTCAATATCCTATTCTGGTCCTACCTTCAGTTTGGTTTAGAAATCAATGATGTTTTTGTAGTTTCACACATTCTAAATGGAATGAGAGAGTCAAATCAATTTAAAATTGCATGCTTTGAAAGAAACCTTTGGTGTTACACCTGATAAGGAGAGATGGCATTCCTGGAGGCGCCATCCTTCAGTGTCTTTACAAGCTAAATGAGAAGAAATTTACATTGTAACACAAGGAGAGTTCAGATGCAGCGCTTCAATTTATTTTTGAACAAAAGCAATCTTCATATTTAAAAAATCCCAGATCCATTTTAATAATGAGAAACTATTTCAAAAGGATTGGGGAAGGAAAAGGACCCCAGGAACCATACCAGGGCTCAGTGCTTAAGTCTGCAGAAGGTACACGGGGTGAAATGTCAGGCAGCTGTCCAATTACATGTATGATTAGGAAAGAGTTTGAATTCTCACAGATCTGCTTATGCATATTTGTGTTATTCTAACGCTGTTCTTTGAGCTGACCAAACTTATCCCCTACTTCAGTGACTGGCAGCAGTCCATTTAGAGACGTACTACACAGCAGTTACTTCTGAAGGTACCCTGTCTGCACGTCCAGTACCTATCCCTGGGGAGTTCAGTGAACCCGATAGCTGATGCTTCTTAACGTCTGCAGTCCAGTTCTGTTGTGGGATATTTGTACACTGTGTGAAGGTATATTGCTGTGATTGGTGTAATTTAAAAAAAAAAAAAAAGCAGAACACCCAATAGCTAGGCAGGAGGTATAGGTGGGACTTCCAGGCAGGGAGAGAGAAACTGGGAGGAGGAATCTAGGTGCATGATTTCACCAGCGGACTGGGGGTAAGTCGGATGTACTGTGCTAAGAAGAGGTAGCCGAGCCACGTGGCAAAATGTAGATTTAAAAAAAAATGGGTTAATTAAGTTATAAGAGCTAGTTGGGAAAAAGCCTAAGCTAAGGCCAAGCTTTCATAATTAATAAGTCTCTGGGTCATTATTTGTGGCCTGGTGGTCCAAAGATAGCCTGAAAAGAGATCTTGCTACACAGATCACTTCCTGTTTTTCTGAACTACACTGTAGCACCCAAGAAGAACTGGCTAGGCCGAATACCCCGGTTAATATTCGTATCAGTAAAAATGAATTCTAACTTAAGACATAAATGACCTCACTGACTCTTACTTTGTAGACTCCGAATGGAAGGAGAGGGTAGAGAGGTGGAGAACTAACCACCCCGGCAGACCCCGCCTCAGCAGCTGGCAGTCGGTCACTCACCTCCTCAGCTGAAGCCCTACTTGATCCTAATACAGGCAACTCACAGATGAAGCCAGGACAGCTAAGCAAAAACCCCACACTCTTCTTCAGCTAACCTATTGGAAGATGGCAGTTTCTTTCAATGGCTTTTAAACCCAGGGAGCAATTTATTTTCTTGTTTTGTATTTTGTTGTTGTTGGTGGTGGTGGTGGAGGCAAGTTCTCACTACGCAAAGCTGGTTGGCCTGAAACTCACTGTGCAGACTAGGCTGGTCTTGAACTTGTGGTGATCCTTTGCCTGGAACTCCCCAGTCCTAGCCTTCCAGGTATGTGCTGCTCTGTTCAGTCTGGTAGTCTTTTTGTTAAAGAAAGTAGAAGCAGGTGATAGGGAGATGGCTTGGTAAGAGCACTTGCTAATGAAAGCAAGAAGACTCAGTTCAAATCCAGTACCCACATTAAAGATGGGCCTATTCAGTTATAATATAAACACAACAATTAACCTTCAGGTAGACAGTGAATTGTATCAGAGGAAGAGTTCCATGGAGTCAGACATTTATTAGATTGACGTAGGGAGGCCAGCTTATTTCCTATATATCACTGAGTATTTATTAAGCATGTGCCACGTGTCGGAACTTAGCTCACGACATGTTTTCTGTTTTGCCATTCAATGCCCTCACTATATTAATTATGAAGCCAGGAGTTCCTCACCGTCTGCATCCTTGATCCTGGACTTCCAGCCCTCAGCACTAAGCGGTTAATTCTTGCTGGACTGCCCTCTGCAGGAATTCCTGAGATGGACATGTTGCCTCTGCTTACAAGGTCAAGCTGTAGCCAGCATGTGCTTGATAATAGGAACAGTCTTTTCAAGATGAGTGATTGCACTCTGAAGTCTAGCTGTGCAAGATTAGAAATACAGCAGTCGAGCATTAGAAGGAGGACTCTGCAGATGACATATGGAGACGAGGAAAGAGGCCCTGACTTCATCGTCTGGGAATTTCCAAAAGGAAAAAGTGGAGGCAGGAAGATGAATTGATAAATGAAAACCAAGCCTTGCAGAAGGAAAAATGAGAAAGAGGGAGGGGGGGGGTTCTGAGCAGTATGATGCTGAGCGTTCAGTCTTGACAGGTTCTGAGGTGTTGCTAGATGAGGCTTTCCAGGGAAAGCCCGAAGACTGACGGTGCCCCATCTAAAAATAAGCCAGGGTTACAGCAAAGACAACAACAGCCAGCATGAGGACGCGCATCACCGTCAGTGAAGCCCCAGAGTCCTCCCTGTCAACTACTCTTGTCATCAGAGGCTTCCTGACACGCTCTTCTGTGGTCAGAATCGTTTGTCGAGCTCCTGCCCACTTTCCAGGGCCCTGCAGGCGATACTGGACTGGAGTACAGGGTCCCAGGAGTAACCGTAATGCCAGCTTGGGGTCAGTGAAGGCGAGAGACAGGAGATTGGGCCTGACACCCACCAACTCTGCAATCTCTTCCATGGTGTCTACATAGTCGCCCTGGATGGTGTGGCGCTGGCTGTCCACGTACCTAAAGCAAAGAAGACAGAAGCCTCAGGCTAACAGTGATTCCGGCAAACAGCCCATCAGTGCTTTATGAGTATCTATTTGTGGGCCTGATATTGTGCCAAGAACTGTGGAAAATAGATAGGCCATTTGTTACCTTCCTGAAGGATTTTATAATGCACCAGACTGTTGCGGGAATATTCGATCACACCATGAACCTCAAGTTTGTGTTTGCATTAATTAAATAAAATCAACCTTGGGTTAGTTGACAGAAAGTAATCATAGTGAGTCAGAGGGAGTCTGGAAGATGGATAGAGAAATGCACAGGAAGTAGGAGGGAGGGACTCTGAGTGTGGCCGTCCTTTTTGGTTTGGAGTGATGGAAGAGGCGCTCTCTTTCTGAGACACCAGTGAAGAGGGAAGGTCAGCTAGTTGCTCCTCAGCCTCTCTGAGCTAGCAGGTCTTCACCCCAGCCTCTGACTCTTGAGTCTTTGTTGGTTAATAGAACAATAGAGATTTAGTTAAAAACTACACTTGGTGGCAGCACCAGGAGGCAGATCTGGCAGAATAGAAAAGTCCTGCCAGGCTGCTGCCTGAGAATCGGGCCAGGAACTGCAGAGCTGTAGTTACGGGCTGAAACAGCAGTAGATTCAGGTGCAGCTGCTGTGCCAGGGGAGAAACAACACTAGACTCTTTAATGCATAGACACTACGCTCAAGAAGGCCAGAAGTATATAAGGCTTCAGGTAACTATTCTGGAATGGACGCAAAATGGGAATGTAGAGAGACGGTCGTTAAGAGAGCAATGGCTGATGGATCCTTGAAGGATAAAGCCCAAGTGAGAACAAAGGAAAGATTGTAAGGGAGGCAAAGAGCAGAGTGAAGGAGCGGGGAAGGAATGGACGGAGACTATCTGGGTATTGCTCACAGCGTGGGAAACATGAGTGGATCTGGAAAGGCAGGGCTGGCAGATCCAGAGGATGCAATGCTATGTGACATGGAATGCCACACCCTTCCTCAAGCACGGGATCCTCAGTTATCCTATGAGGACAAGAGTTAGCGGGGTGCACCGAATAGGGCTTCTTTGGACTGACGTCAGTTTAGAAAGTTGAGAAGCTGGGAGAGGATGCCATCCTCCAAGAGTAACTGGTCCTCTGGATGGAGCTAGATGGGATGGTTGTACTAAGTGCAGATGTAAAGGGTTGAAAGAGTTCTTTGTGGGTAAACGTGATAAACAGTGATATCTATGTGGACAAAGGGGGTCTGCAGAGCAAATGAAAAACCAACTTTTTGCTCTGTGATGACTGTAAGAGAACAGTAAGAGAGAGAGGGAGTAAGGGAAAAGCCAAGCCGAGCTAACAGAGATGGAGGAATCCAAAATGGAGGACAGAAACAAATGACAGGAAGTAAATTGGAGTGCGCTGGTGAGATGGCAGAGGGACTCTCAGGTGACCACGGAGGAGTTAGTGAGATGACACTAAATTTTGGAAGCGAAGAGACAGGGAAGAACTTGGGGGCTTGGCTCCCTCGGTGCTCCAGTGGCTCAGACATTGTGGGCATGCATTCACTTAACCCATAGGTGGAGGTTAGAGCTGTAGCATTCACAAAGGTTCAAGAAAAGGAAATCACCAAGGCCACCTTGTAGGGTTGTCACAAGGAGTCAATCATCTCCACGCGTATGAAGTGCTAAATATGAGCACCAAGTTGACCCTAAGTAGAAGTTAAGTGACGTCTCTGGGGACTGCACACAGTCAGAAGGTCATTAGAGAAATTAGTAAGCCAAAGGAAAGAGGGCAGGGAAGGTGAAATAAATTAGTTTTGTGCCCCACACAAGGGAGAGAAAACACTCCAAGGAGGAGGGCTGCTCAGAAGTGTCAACCTCAGTAGTGAGAGGAGGGAGCCTGAAGTGGGCTGTGGTCAGGGGTGTCCAGGGAGTTACAGTGCAGGGGCTTAGGGGGAGGAGCAAAGGAGGAGAGCACAGGACCCAGCAACTCCACCACAGGACTTCAGCAGAACAGGGGAATAGAGCATCTGGGAAGCGAGCTGCTAGAGAAAGAGGCAAACAGAGAGCCCCGCCATTGAAGAAATCCTCACCAAATACTATACCTGATGTTCCCTTGTTATGTTTTTTTTCCTACTCAACGTCTTTTAGGCCCTAGACATAGCCTTTAAACGTCCCACCAGCTTCTCTCTCCTTCCTCGGCCACATGGAAACCACACGTGCTATAATTCCTCTGATATCACAGTATAACAGAAATCCTTAAGCCCACACATGAAAACTAAGTCTAGCAAATATTCTTCTTACTGAGAAATACATAGAGGATACTCAAATGTCTCCTGGGAGAATTTCTTACCTTTTTGCCATTTCCTCTCGAGCCTTATTTATTTCTTCCATCATTTCACTTTGTGAGGGCAATTTCTTCAGCCCTAAGGAGAAACAAATTAAAAATAGAAGTGTTAATTCCTTCAGAATGGGCAATACTCCTGATGACCATGACCACACTGGAGAATTCAAAGAATTACAGGGTCTCAGAAGAGATTACAAAATGTGTTCAGTCCCACCACTACTAAAATATGATGGCAAAAGTTGAGCATCTAAATCTGGAAATCGGAAACTGGAACTGCTCCCATTGAAGAAGATGCCCTAAGTAAGAAAAAGAAATCCACAATGATATCACATATCAGGTTACACTCAATAGGCAGACACAGCTGGATTAAGTCCCATACAATGTTATGTGTAAAGATGTCTAGGAAAAAGTAATTAATTCCATGTTTAGACTGGGGTCTCAGCCC
This sequence comes from Peromyscus melanophrys, assembly GCA_902168415.1. NCBI lineage: Eukaryota > Metazoa > Chordata > Mammalia > Rodentia > Cricetidae > Peromyscus > Peromyscus melanophrys. The sequence goes on from CABHPR010125251.1 coordinate 9,031, forward strand.
AGAGATAACCCATTACATAGATGCAAATTGTCAGAAATCTGAAATCTAGAAGACTCTGGTCCTCAGCATTTCAGATAAGGAAAGCCCCTTTCGTTCTCTGAAGTATACTTATGTGTATCACTTACTCTATTCCTTGTCCTTGCAAGGTACCTTTTAATTATTTATTTTATTTTGGCGATTATAATACAATTACACTTCCCCTCCCTTTTCCTCCCGTCAAGCCCCCTCACAAACCCCTTCTTGCTCTCTTTCCAACTTATGGCCTCCTTCTTCATTTATTATTACGTGCATATATGTATCCCTGAATATAACCTGTTCAGGCATGTTTATGTTTTCAGGGAAAACTATTTGGTATTGCATAACCAATTGGTGTGCTCTTTCCTGAAGACTATAGCTCCTGCTCTCAGCAGTTCTTAGTTGCCTGGAGCTCTTTGTGTGGGGTTGAGGTCTTGTGGTCTTTCCCCGCCCACTTTAGCATGTCTGTTGTCCTCATTCAGCTCATGTGTAGGCAGTCACGTTGGGGAGACTTTATGGGTGGAGCTTCTGACATTTCTATGAGACACAATCTCAGACAACTCCCGGTCCTCTGGCTATTACAATCTTTCCAACCCCTCTTCCAAAATGTTCTCTGAGCCTTAGATATGGAAGGATTTTTTTTTTTTTTTGTAGATGTATCCACTGGGACTGGGCTCCACAACTCTGCATTTCCTTGGAAGTTATTTGCTTTTCTCTGACTTCCAACTGATCCCTTAATGTGGTCTTTCAGTTGGGAAATGAATATGATGGAAATGATAAATGACTTAGAAGCCTAGAAGAAATGAGGCACAGCATCCAAGTTCAAGGGAACGGGAGACAGTTCTGCACTGGTATCTTGATAACGAGGAGGTTTTATATTTCAGAGAAAGAAGGAGGTAAAAAAAACTCACCATGATATTTTATGCTAAAGTCCCATGGAAGGCAACTCTCACCACCTAAATTCTGTTATTTGATAAGAGTTGAGCGTAAGGCCAATGGCAACTCATAATACTCAAGCTTCACAAGTAAGTTTAAGCTCCGATGTGCAAACAGTTCCAAGAGCAGGAATTTGACACCAAAATACCAACTAGACAAGTCCAATTAGTGTTTAAGCCAAAACAACTCCAGATCAACCAACCTTCTTTCACAGGTAAACGGGCAGGAGGCACTACTCCATACAATTCTGAAACGCAATTTCAGTATAGAAATAGATCTTACCTACTGCAATCCTCTTCTCTATGACACTAGTAGCCAGCAGCTATCTCATTTCTCCTTAAACATCTCTAGTCATGGAGACCTTATATATCCCAAGGACATGGCACAATTGTTTGGATGCTCTCATCGTTGGAACAATCTTTGTATTAACCTTCAAATCTACTTCTATGCAACTTGAAGCACTGGGTCTAATTCTGCTTCCGGAGTGAGGGTTGAGTTTTAGCACTGGAGAGGTCTTGAAACAAGACACATCAACTCCTTTAAGCCATTTCATTATCAGACTGACCCCAAGTCCCCGTGTAACAGGTTTCATCTGCTCGGCCAGCTTGGTGATTGATTTCCCTTTTCTGAGCACACCCCGGTTAACTCCCCTGGCAGTCTCTCTAAACATGGGACACAGAAACTCAGTATCCAGGAAGAACCTTCTGTGTCTTCCATGTGCCCTCTCATGTGAGCTATGGGAATGACCCCTTACAGATAATTTCAGTGAGGAAATACCGTAATACTTCATGCTTCAACCATAGCTCTTTAGGATGCTCAAGAAACTCATCTGCAGAGTTCTTTCCAAGTTACTTCTCATGATAAAACCATGAGTTTTACCTTTAGTAACTGGACACATTATGGAGGGAGAGGTCTCTTTCTTGGATGAGAGACAGCCAGTTCATTTTTTTAAAATTCTATAGATGTAAAAGACAAAGATGTGTAGAATAATCTGATGCAGTTCTTTCTTGATTCATCACCTCTATTCTTATAGCATTTCCATGTTTAAACATAATTTTTAAAATCATACTTAAATTTTGCTGGTTCAGTGTTCTCAAATGGATAGAACTGGAAGAAATTAAGAAATGATAGAAATTGGAAAATTTTGATTAACCATCTGCCATGAGAATTTTTTAGTAGGGAGAAAAAGCTATAATTCCAACAAATATTTCCAATATTTTAAATTAAACAGTAATGATAATAAATTGTACTATTACAACCTTAATGTTTTTTCTCTGTCCTGTACTCCATCACATCATCCTCCCACCTCGTCATATAGCCAGATGGCCATCCAGCCATTGGCTCCTTTTTCTATTCTCCTTGCTTCCTCACTGTTTTAGAGGCCATCTGTTTCATGTTGAAATGGTACTGGCTGACAGGAAAAAAGTGTTTTTCAGGTTATTGTTGTTGTTAAACTGATATTATGCAGCCTTCAAGCTCTCCATGGTTCTGGCTTGATCCTTCAAAGCAATCCCGAGTAAATCTAATTCGTCTATAGGCCATCCATTTGAATATTTAAAGGGAAAACTTTCACCCTTCCTCAGGTTTCAACTTGTGTAGCCTAAACTTCTCTAGCTCCTTTGTATTCAGATGGTGTGCTTTCAAATCCCTTATGTCATTTTATTTTATGTGTATTACTGTTGTGTCTGTCTGTCTGTTCATGCACCATGTGCATGCTTGATGGCCCTGGAGATCAGGCATAGATCCCCTGAGACTGGAGTTAGGAATGGTTGTGAGCCACCATGTGGTGCTGGGAGACGAACTGGGGTCCTCTGCAAGAGCAATAAATGCTCTCAACTGTTGAGCCGTCTCTCCAGCACCCCCCCCCCAGCCATTTTTATTTCTTCCCTTGTTCATTTTATTCTTGCTCCCCCTCAGGTATGTGTCCTGATCAGATTAGAAGAGAACAGTTATATTATTCTCAGACATGATGACTCCACAAAGATACTGAATTTAAAGAGGTCTTCAGGAAGGCTCACCACACTGCTGACTCATGAGTCTATATTCCTAAACTCTGAAGGGTTTTCACTCACAGCTGAAACTGAAAGAGGAGCATAAGAGGGGAAAAATTGGGGCTTTGAGAAGTTAAATATTCTACATTCTGGATTAATCTCTAAGCATCTCTTAATCTATGGCTGAAATTAAGTCATGGTAGTTTATACTAGACTTTATCTCTAACGAAAGGATCATTTAACTCCACAAATATATACCAGCGGCACATTGGAGTCACCTGGAGAAACTTTTTCTCAAAGCTCTTAAGCCAAGCTCACTTCTGAATTGAGCACTGCCAGCAATGGGAATAAAGCATGCCTAATTATTAAGAAAAATCACTGATGTGTTTTTGATGTATGTCTATGGGTACACATTACTACTTTAGATTCATTGAAAATAAATTTTCTGGCACTAGCTTTGTGCCAGGCACTGTTAAAGTCATACCTACCCTGTAGGTATTTAAAAGCACCTTCATAGGTAGAGTTAAAAAATTTCACCTGGCTGTCAACATATATCATCACTTACCCTTGAACACTTGAGTGGCCCAGCGTCCTTGGAGCTCTGAAATGGGCATAATGGCTCCCAAGGGTTGAATTAATCCGATGATCGCAAGAGTTGGCTTTTCCAGGCTAGGCGGAAAGACCTTTTTATACAAGGACACCTTGTTTTTGACGACCTTGACAGAGTCTTCAAGGAAAGGAAAGGCAAAACTATAGCCTGTGGCAAAGATGACTGCGTCGATGTCATCCTCCCGGGAGCCGTCCTCAAATATGGCGGCCGTCTCTGTGAACTCCTTCACGTTTCCTTTCACCTTCACCAAGCCAGAAATGATACGATTGGGCAGTTCGTCATTTACTGTTGGATGCTGACTCAGAGCTCTGTAAGTAGTAAGACAGAGGTGAGGTGAGAGTGAAGCAGAAGAAAGAAATCAGCACGTGAGGGTAATTCCGCTCTGGTGGTAAAACAACATGCCAGTGTTTACCCCTTCCATCTGGCCAAAGACACAAATAAAGGTCTGCCTTATACCAGCTTGGCACAGATCCGGACCTCAGGCCAGGATGGCTTGGAAAGGGAGGGTGCTGCAGGAATGAAGGGAAAAGAGTTTCATCTGAGGAGTGTACGTATGTGGTTTCTCAGGTAACAGCAATGTTCTGAGGCAGCATAAGGCTACTGACCAACAGTTTCAGACAGCTCTCAAGAAATGGCAGAAGTAGATCCTGAATATTATGCTCAGTCCCATTTCCAGTTCCAGAGCCCAGAGATAGACTTAAATCATCATTTTCCAAACCACAAATAAATTACATATGTATACTAACATATAGTCTGTATAAAGATAGCTTTACTGTGCACTGAATTCCTTGACCGTCAGACTTTATGAAGAAAGGAGAACAGGTGTCATTTCCCATGACTTGGAGATGAGCAATCAGGCCTGGAGAAGTTGAGTGACTCCCAATGTTACACAGCCTAGGATCTTAGAATGTTTGTCAAAATAGCTTTCTATACTTCCAATGGGGTAAGTAGTGTTCCCTGGGGACAGCATAGGTTAAGGTGCCAGACGCCTGTTTCCAGCTTCTTGGGTCTTTTTTTTTTTTTTTAAAAAAAAAAAAAAAAAGACCAGTTTTGTTACAGTTAACTTGCATGGATTCTAACCTTTATGTACATTCTTTTCTACATTCCAACCTCAGGATTTCATTCTCCTTTCCAAACTGTTCCCTATCTGATGTAGTTTGAATGTAACTGGCCCCCATAACTCATAGGGAGGGGCATTATTAGGAGGTGTGGCCTTGTTGGAGGAAGTGTGTTACTGTGGGGGCGGGCTTTGAGGTCTCCTATGCTCAAGCTGTGCCCAATGTCTCAGTTCACTTCCTGTTGCCTTCAGATCAATATATAGAACTCTCAGCTCCATCTCCAGCACCATGTCTGCCTGCATGGTGCCATGTTGCACCATGATGATAATGAACCAAACCTCTGAAAATATAAGTCACCCCAATTAAATGTTTTTCCTTTATGAGAGTTGCCATGGTCTTAGTGTCTCTTTACAGCAATAGAAACCCTAACTAAGACACTATCCTTTATCTCTAAACTAGCCATGTACACAATTGTGCAAACCATAAAACTGTTAATCCCATATCTGCCTATAACCTCCCCTGGGCAGTTTTTTCCTTCTTTCACCTGGAACGTTTGTTGTCTGTACACTGCCATCTCATCAGCTTTCCACGCCATTTTCAGAATGGCTGTTCCTAAAGACATTATTATGCTACCCACTTCTTAATGTTTTTTAAAAGATTTTTATTTAATATGTATGTGTGAGTGCATGTGTGTATGTATATGCACCACATGTATGCCTAATTCCTGTAGAGGCCAGAGGCATTGGATCCTCTGGAACTGATAGTACAAGGGGTTGTGAGCCTCTGATGTGGGTCCTGGGAACTGAACCCAAGTCCTGTCCAAGAGCAGCAAGTGCTCTTAACCACTGAATCATCTCTCTCCAGCACCGCTTAAAATATCTGAATGCCTTTGCATTGACTTCATTCTAAACCTTATTTAGCAGACTATATAAAAGTCTTTATGCCTCATGAACCTGAATCTACTCAACATAATATAATAAAGAAAAAGCCATTATGCAAGTCAGAATTTAGAGATGATCTATAAAACAATAATTTGTATTTTTTAAAAGGTCTATGTTAAAAAAAGAGAATTGGAATTATTACTTCAGGTTAAGAAAGAGCATAAATATATGACAGACTGTAGCAGTGCAAGTGATACATTTTTGAAAGGATAAAAAGCTACAAAATATTGTTGGAAAAACTGTTAAAACTTTAATTGCCAATATTTTTGGACATATTTATCAATGTTAAATTTCCTGACTGTGATACTTGTGTTATGGATATACCAAAGAATGTTCTTTTTCTTATGTGATATATGCTGAATTGTTTAGGTACTTTTGTTTTGATGATTACAGCTTACTCTCACATAGTTAAAAAATATACACCTAGGTATGTGTGTAGGCTGTGTAGATGTGAATTTATTGATATTTCAAGAGGGGGACAGAAAAAAATACAGAAAACTGCTCAAATAGTCAAATGTAGGTAACAGGTACACGGGTAGACTTCATATTTGCTAACTGCGCAACTTTTCTATAGATCTGAATACTTTAAAAAAAAAGTAAAACACGGGAGACCAATGAAATGGCTATTTGACATTTACCAGCAGGTAAATATCTCTTGGGCCAAGATTGATGACCTGAGTTGGATCCCCAGGACCCACGCAGTAGAGATAACTGACGCATATAAGCTGTCCTCTGTCTCAACATGAACACCTTGCATGGCTTGCGTGACCCCCACCCCCCACACACACAAATAAATAGATAAAATAAAAAAGGCACAACCAAGCATTTAAAATTAGTCTTTAGAAATGCTTTCATAAACATCTTAACATTTATTGACCGATTGTGTGTGAGAGAGAGTGTGTCTATGTGTGTGTACATATGTGGTCTTGTGTGCCACAGTGGCCCACAGAGGTCAGAGGAAAACTTGGAGGGGTCAATTCTTTCCTTCCATCATGTGGGTCCTGGAGATCAAACTTGGGTCCATCAAGCTTGGCAGCAAGTGCCTTTACCGTGTGAACCATGTCATTGGCCCCAAGTCCATCCTGTATACTATAATTTCATTCTATACCCCTATTATATTCCATGCTTTGCTGTCCCCCCCCACACACACACACATATTACAGTACTGGAGATCAAATGCAGACTCTCACTCATATTAGGTAAGTGATCTGTTACTAAGCTATATCCTCAACTGCTTTGTATTTTTTACTTTTCTCATTAAGTTGCCCAGGCTGGCTTGCCTTGAACTAGGACTCATCCTGCCTCCACATCCCCAGTAGCTAGGATTATAATCCTGCACCATCAGATCTGTCTCTATGAATTTTCAAAAACCACATTTGTTATTTTTCCTTCTATTGGTGTTTTTAAGAGAACATCCGTTTTCTGGACTATGTCATTTCTTTTTGTGTTGACCTTGGACAAGTTACTTTGTCTCATAAGATTCAATTTTTTTTATATCCCTAGAAAATGGGCATTAAACTAGACCAGCCTATAAGGTCATTGTAAGGTCTGAGAGAGAGCATTGGATTCACTTAGCTCTATGCTTACAGAAAGTCCTCCAGAGGGCAAGGTGTCACATCTGTATTCGTGTTACGAGTTTGTCTTTTTCCCTCAGTTTTTCATGCCCAGTATACAGAATGCCTGGCTCACAGCAGGCTTGTTGGGTGGAAGAAAAATGATGCACTAACCTCTGCTACTGTGTCTTTGTGGTTGATAAGTGCTGTACAGAAAGGACCAATACTATGAGAATTACATCAAGAATAATGATAAGCTGAAAACCTACAGAGCAGCATGTGAGAAAAAGGATCTCTGATTCTACAGATGTTCTTAATGTCTGGGCAGGGGTGGCTCTGCTATGAGCCCATGTCAGCAGTGCTGGTCTTTGTGCCCTGGCCATCTCCAGCCCCTCTCCCATCCTGGGAACGTACCTGTGTTTAGGCTTCAGGCCAAACATTTCATGATCAAATCTTTGGTTCATCTGTTTTTCCATAAATCCGTTTATTAGTGATGGGCTAAGGATCTTTGACAAATAGTAGGAAAGCCGAGAAGAGAGCAGCAAATCGATAGGATATCCATTTTTCCCTACGCGGTTTAAGATCCAAGCTCCTCTCCTGGTACTGAGGAATACCTGGGCCATGGGAAACATTGTTTTGATCAGTCTGTTCACGGTCCTTCAAAAGCAGTCCCGTGCTCCTTAAGGTTAAGTCCCATATAGCCTTGTAAGCAAAATGCCCTCCTGTTTCCTTCCTAACCTGGCACATTCACTGGCCATGCATATATCTTGCTGTAATCTACTGCTCTTTGCTAAACAAGCCCTTTTCTTATAAATCAGTGGTTCTCAACCTTCATAATGCTGATGCTCTTTCATACAGTTCCTCATGTTGTGGTGACCCCTAACCATAAAATTATTTTCATTACTACTTCAAAACTGTAACTTTGCCACCGTTTTGAATTGTAATGCAAATATCTGTGTTTTCTGATGGTCTTAGGCGACCCCTGTGAAAAGGTTGTCGTGGCTCACACGTTAAGAACCATGAACATAAATCCTCCCACATCTACGCACTTTTGAGTCTCAGATCAAATCTCCTACCTCCATGAGGACACCACTGACCTTTCGAGGGGATCATTTTCTCTCCTTCTGAGCTTTCCTAGCACTTACCACCTATAGAATGCCTTAAAAAATAAAGATTCATGGCTGGAGACATGGCTAATAGGTAACTCACCTGCTGCCAAGCTTCGCAACCTAAGTTCCATCCCTAGGACCTAAATGGTGGAAGGGGAGAACCAACTCCTGCTGGTGTCCTCTGACCCCCACGTATGCATGGGCACCTGTGTGCTCCCCCTACCCCACACAAAGCAAACAACTGTAAAGCAATTTTTTAAAAACTATGGAATACTAAAACTGAAAGTAACTGCAGATCATTTAATCCAAAACCCTTAGTCATTTTGCCACTGACATTATTTGCAGTGTTACAAAAACCTTGTTTATCATTTGTATCATTTATATTACATCATTTATCATCAATAACCCTGTGAGAGACATGGTCAATCTCAACCTCACAAATTTATAAGCTCTTGACCTCTGACTCTCCGAGTGTGTTTCTGCAGAGCAGGAGTTATAACCTGGGCACCCTTAGTCTCCCACATATCAGCATCACTCCTTACTGATACTTGTGACCCGTAAGTAAGCCACTGTGACCGGCCCTTTACATTTTAATTTAACCAACACAGTAAACTCTTGAGGAAGCCACTGTCAGCCCCATTTTATGGATGGGAGGCATGGAGGGAACAAGTCGTCACACAGCCTGAGGTCATCCAGCTAGAAAGTGCAAAGCTGACTTTTCCAGTGTCTAACTCCCGAGCCTGTGTAAGGAAATGTTTCACTGACTGATGAAAACAACGGAGACCGCTAGTGGACCTACAGGAAACAGTCTTCCAGTGTCCCCTACTGCCAAAGTCCACGTTCAAAACTGACTAAAGGCTGATGATGTTCAATTACCAGCAAGTTATTACTTTTTCTATTCCACATCTCCCTCTGGAGGTAGTTTCTAGAGCTGTAAGAAACGTACTTGCTTCAAGGTCTTTGGTTTAAGCTCTCAAGCAGTGAGCTGCCTGTCTGCAAAGGAACGATCCTTTCCTCCACACGTACATCCTCACCAGTGGAAACCCAAGGGCTTACATATGAAATGCTTCTGCATGTCACAGGTGAAAGTGCACACATATTCCCAGGAACCAGATACTTTTGTGTATTAGCTATACAACTTTGGAAAAGTAAGGTCAATGCTCAGGGCCTTAAGTAAAAGGTTCGCCATTTACTAAATGGTGACAGTAATATATGTACCCAACGTAATTGTGAGAATGGTGTTTGTGTAAATGGTGTGATTTACAGGGAGCACTCAGTAAATGTTAGTGACTGTTACACTTTAATTCCGGTTTTCCATCACTACCTGTTTACAATAAGCAACGAATTTACAAATCTTATTTTAAAAGGACTATGTAAGGACATTATTTACTCAATATAATCTTGTATCTTCATTGAGTCACTACTTATTGGCAATAGGTAAATGCCTCCTGTTTCTCAGTAATTGTGATTATTCTGTTTCTCTACAAATATGTTCAAATTATTTTAAGAAAAATCCTTAATGCTACAGTTTTGTTCAACAATATTTACACGGTAACTTTACCCCAGCAATACCTCTGTTCAGTGCTGTTTCCATGTCTAACCATGAAGGTGATTTCCTATGTCACTCCATGAGTTAATTCTATAATTATCAGGGAATAATTACATGGACAAGAAAGGGATATTTTCACTTCACAAAAACATTATACTATGCTGGAAAAATGGCTCAGTGACTAAGAACACTTGCTGCTCTTGCAGAGGACCCAAGTTCAGTACCCAGCACCCAGGTCAGGTGGGCTTCAGGAGAATCTGATACCTCTGTAGTTACATATGTACACACACACACACACACACACACACACACACACACACACAGTGAGAGAGAGACAGACAGAGACACACACACACATGCATACAGACACACAGACATAGACACACACACATACACACACTATAATAAAAATAAGTCTTTAAAGAGCATTATGTCAAACTTCCTTGATACACTGAAATTCATCGGTCCATTTGAAAATTTTGATTTATAGGTTGTATATTAAGCATCAACCCTAAAGCTGCAACTTGAGCAGTGAACAAGTCCCATGTGTTTGCTGCAGCCCGGCTGGGCCATGTGTAGGTCTCTCTGTTCTTTGCTGGGTCTACTTCCTTGGTAAGAGTGAAGCAAAGTAAACCAATTATGGATGCAAACCTGCTTGGCTGTGTGGCTGATCTCCACAGCCAGATCCCCTCCAGAATTCCCAATGCCAATTACAATGACTCTTTTCCCAGTGAATTCTATTGGGTTCTTATAGTCGCGGCTGTGAAAGTACTTTCCTTTGAACTTTTCAATTCCTAGAAGAGAAGGGAAAATAGTTATTGGGGGATGGTTTGTATGACGGATATTATTTGTCAAACCATGTATTTTGTTTTGTTTTGTGGTGTTTAAAGTTTAAACTTATATTTTCCATATTCTCTCTTTATTAAGCAACTCTCTTATCTTTCTAAACGTTTGCTTCTTTTTCTCTCGTTGCCTTTGTGATTTCCCTATCATAAATAATTTGCATTTTGAATTTGCAGACACAAGTCCAGACAGCCTCAGAAAACCTCCATTCTCCTTTATCTTTTCATCCCCACATTTTAAAAAATATTTTAAATAAGGTTTATTTATTATGTGCAGTGTTCTGCCTGCATGTACACCTGCAGGCCAGAAGAGGGCACCAGATCTCATTACAGGTGGTTGTGAGCCACCATGTGGTTGCTGGAAATTGAACTCAGGACCTCTGGGAGAGCAGCTAGTGCTCTTCACCTCTGAGCCATCTCTCCAGCCCTCATCCTCACAGTTTTATGTGTGTATAGGGCATATGTAGAATACATTTTTAAAGGTAAAAGTCCAGTCCAAAAACATGAAATGAAATGCTTTAAGCTTTCACTTCATCCTTAGAAACTCAATATTTCTGGTTTTTTCTTCTTCTTCAATTGATGAAAAATCTCTAATTCCAACTAGTGCTAACCAAGAACTCTAGAATTTCTTTAAGTTGTGAGGCGAGCAGTCACCATGAGTTTTAAATACAGTCATGTGCTATTTGGCAGGAATCCAATCACTCTGGAAGCATGTTGAAAATAGATCTCATCACTGCACAGACACTGTACACACATAGATGGCACATGTCCATAGAAAGACACAATAAGCACGAGTGTGCAAGGCTGTTGCTGGTATAACACGGCCCACGAGTCTACGGCACGCTTTTTAAATACATAGAAGACTTACACAAGGTAAAGTATAGACCATACACGACAGTAAAGTTACTCATTGACCAGTGTTAGGTATTTAACAGGCCTACATGCTACGATGTTAAACAACTTGACAGTGCAGTAGACTGGTCTACAGCACACCCCTGCAAACATCACTCTGTGCTCCGGTGTACAGTGCAGTAGACTGGTCTACAGCACACCCCTGCAAAC
>CABHPR010125252.1:0-12403 GCA_902168415.1 Peromyscus melanophrys
AGTCGAACACAAGGCTGCGGTGTTAGATCCACCAAATGTCACTTTAATCTGCACATCTGACTGATATGCTTCCGGAAACTTATGGCTGCCTAGCCAAAAGCCCTTACCATCACCAACATCATCTCCATCATAGTCACCATCATCACCACCACTGTCACCATCTCCATCACCATCATCATCATCACCATCATCACCACCATAGTCATTGTCACCATCACCACCAAAAGTACCATCATCATCACCATTCATCATCATTATCATATTCATCATTGGCATCATCTCCATAATCACCACCCTCACCACCTTCACCATTATGATCACCATCGCCATCACCATCATCTCATTTTCCATGAGGCTCTGAGTAAAATGACCTGATTCTTTTCAGGCTGCTTTAACTCTCCCTCACCCTCAGCAAGATCCTAGTCATGCAGGAAGCCAAAGCTCAAATATGTCAAGAGAGATCCCAGTCCCATCTCCAGTGGGGTCACAAATGGCCACTGCTGCCATGAGCTTGCATAAAGGCAACCTGCCCTTGAAGAGAAAGAGCTATGGCTGCTTTTCTTGAGAGGAGTGTTTGGGGATGTCTCCAAGATGCCATGCTGTGTTTGTACACTGAGAACACCAGGCACACTTTGTGGGGGTCAGGCTGAGGAAGAAGGGGGAAGTGAAGGATGTTTTTACAGGACACAACAAAGAGATTAGTGTAGCAGGAATCTTAAAGAGTCTTATTAATAAAATCAAACCTGAAGCCAGGTATTGGGATGAATGCTAGAAGATCAGAGAAGCAGAACAAGCCACAGTTACCTCACCTCACCAGTTCCTCAGCTGATCCTGTTCCCCCAGACTGGAAGCCTCTCAGCTGAACTGTGCTGCTAGAAGCCTAAAAGCTTAACCAGCCAAAAGCTTAACCAGCCAAATGCTTCTAGTTTCTGGTACTCACGCCTTATATATCTTTCTGCTTCCTGCCATCACTCCCTGGGATTAAAGGCTCACTTTCTGGGATTAAAGGCTTGAGTCACCATGCTTGACTGTATCCTTGAACACACAGAGATCCAGATGGATTTCTGCCTCTGGAATGCTAGGATTAAAGGTGTGTGCTACCACTGCCTATCCTCTATGTTTAATATTGTGGCTGTTCTCTTCTCTGACCCCAGATAAGTTTATTAGGGTGCACAATATTTTGGGGAACACAATGCCACCACAGGCTAGTGTGAAAGAGCAGCTACCACAAGACCATTTTACTAAAACAAGCAAAAAGTATAATTCTGACCTTTGCTCATTTACAACTGAAATAAGATAAATGAGTGAAATTCAAGAAGTCTCCCTTATTTTAGACATAGTATAGGTTTTCTTAAATTATTCACCCATTACCAGTAAAGAGCCCTCACACCTTGGTCCTTGTAGGATACATCTGTGGAGTTCATGAGTAGGTGAGGCTAACAGCAGGTGCCACTCAGACTAAGTCAAGTCCTGGTCCTCAAGGCTCCATGCAGTCTTTGCAGACATATATGATCCATCTTATTCCTAAAGAGGTCTCTCCAGCATACATGTATACACCACACACACACACACACACACACACACACACACACACACACACACACGGTCTATTGTGTGAACAAGATGAGGGACCAGTGCTGTGAGGGTAGACAAAGGCATATATCATGCCCTGCAGAATGTAAACTTGTTGGAAACTAGTCACCATAGATAAAACCAGGTAAGATATGAGCCCATACTGGGATACTGGGATAGAAAGGATTTTACTCCAATGTGGCTGGTGAACAGGGAGATTTAGACAGACGCACAGTAACAGTCATGGGGATGATGAAGGCTGGGCTCTGATGTGCTCTCAAAGCCAAGGGGAAGATCCAGGAGCAGGCAGCCCTGCCAACCTGGAAGGGATCCAACCTGACACACTTCAAATCTGTGTCCTATGGAGATGAAAGACACTCATTTCTATGGTCCAGTATGGACCTCATACATAGACTATGGTTCTCATCTCTGGGGTCCTTAGTTAAGGACCTGAGGCAGCTATTCCAGATAAACTCATGGCCTCTGCAACAGGCCTCCAGCACTGACCAGGGTACCAGTCATGCATCACATCTCCCCCTTCCATCAGTCCTCAGCCCAGGTACTATGGTAAAACACAGCTTTAAAAAAATTAAACCAGAACTAGGCATGTAGCTCCATGGTAGAGCACTCACCTCCCACGTATGAGGCCCTAGGTTCAATCCCCAGCTCAATAAAAACCACAAAGAAGTCAACAGAGCGATCAACCCTTCCCTCGACAGAGCCCTGTGCAATCAGCATGGCTCCCCTGTTGAGGCTGAATCAAGGGGAGCACCTTGTTTCAGGGAGGCACCTTGACACCCTGGACCTCACTCCCTCCATCTGGCCCAAGCCCTGACCAGCCAACATCACACCCTGGAGTGTGTGAGCCTCGGGTGGAATGTGGAACAGTTATCAAAAGTAGAAATCCTGGCTCAAACCCCAACCTCAGCAGAGTGCACTTAGCAGTTTGCACTGGATGTTGGCTGCAGGGCTTCACGGACAGCGCTGATGTCCCAGTTTCCTGTGCATCTTTATCTCCACTAGGTGTCAAATCCCATGACATCCCCTTTCTGTGTTGACCAGGTAATGTGACGACTCTTTCTACTTTATTTCCTTGTGATAACAAATGACACTGATTTTGAAAGGCAAAGCAAATTTACTTCCTGAGATAAGCCCCACTTGTTTGTAACAGATTGTCGTGAGCGGGTTTGATTGGTTAGAATTTTGTTGAGCTCATCTGCGCTCACTGGAGAGACTAGCACGTCTCTGCCATCTAGAATGCACTTCTCCCAAGTTGTTACTACTGTTATACCGGCCTTAAAGAGAGAGTCAATCCACCTCCTGGTCTTCCAAAAGACATTGTGTGCTGTTGACATTATTTCCTCCTTAAATATTAGATAGAATTTACTAACAGCCACCTGGGACTGAATTTTTTTTTCCTTGCAAATGTGTGTGTGTGTGTGTGTGTGTGTGTGTGTGTGTGTGTGTGTGTGTGTGTGTGTATGTATGTATTTAGGTATGCAATTTCTTCAATCAAAACAGCACAATTTAATTTTCTACTTTTGCCTTGTGAGGATTTGAATAATATGTGTTTTTCAAAAGTCTGCCTAACACATCTCAGTCTTGGAATTCAATAGGCGAAATTACTCCTGGTCTGTTTTAATGAGGGGATTCATCACCAGCTGGAATTTTTGTTTTCTCTTTTTTATCCCTGGGTTCAATTTACCAATAATTTACATACTATGTGAGTCTCCTTTTTTTTAATTTTTATTTGTATTTTATGTACATTGGTATTTTGCCTGCATGTATGTCTTTGTGAGGGTGTCAGGTCCCCTGGAACAGGAGTTACAGACAGCTGTGAGCTGCCATGTGGGTGCTGGAAATTGAACCTGGAGCAGCCAGTGCTCTTAACTGTTGAGCCATCTTTCCAGCCCATGAGTCTCCTTTTTAGAGAAAAAAATCATTTATTTGTTTTAAACTAGAACGTCCCACATGTTTGGCAAACACTCTACCTTTAATCTTTACTGCTAATCTTTAACCCTAGCCTTTTTCATTTTTATTTTTATTCTTTTCATTTTTATTTTTACTAGAATTTATTTGTTTGTTATTGAAAATAGCTTTCTTTCATACAATATAGTCTTGGTTTCCCCTCCCCCAGCACCTCTCAGATCCTGCCCAGCTCTCCACCCACCCAAACCCATGCCCTTTCTCTCACTCATTAGAATAAAAACTGGCATCTAAAGTAATAATAATAATAATAATAATAATAAGATAAAATAAAATAAAAACAAGCTAGAACAGGACAAAGCACACAAGCTACCAGAAGAAAAAGAGCCAAAGAAAGCATAAGAAACACACATACAGATGCAGAGACACACACATTCACACACACATAGAAATTCCACAAAAACACAGCACCAGAAACCATAATATGTGCAAAAGACCTATAAGGGCGAAAAAGAAAAAGAATCCAGACAAAGCATTATGAGGCGAGGAAGCTCCAAAAATGCCATTGTGTTTGTTTGTGTTGGCCATCTTTTGTTGGGCACAGGAATCTGTCCATCAGAGTCCTTTGTATACCCAGTGAGGCTCCATTGGAGAAAACTAATTTTCCCTTTACATGCGATTATCAATTAGAGACAGCTTCTGGGTTAGGGATAGGGTGGGTGTCCACTTCCCCTCTCAGTGCTGGGACCCCATCTGTCTTAGACCCGTGCAGGCCCTGTGCATGCCACCACAGTCTCCGTGAGGTTGTAGGTGCCTCAGTCTTGCTGTGTCAGAAGACCTTCTTTCTTTGTGTTCTCCATCCCCACTGGTTCTTGCAATCTTTCTGCCTCCTCTTCCTAAAGGTTCCCTTAACCCTGGGCAGGGGTGGAGGGTGACAGAGACATTCTATTTAAGGTTTAGTGTTCTGAGTTCTCTTACTCTGGCAGTATTGTCCTATTGTGGATCTCTGTTCTTGCTCCCATCTACTGCAGGAGGAAGCATCTCTGATCATGGCTGAGCAAGGTAGTGAACTGTGAGTGTAGCAGAAAGTAACTAGGAGTCACTTTATTACTAAGTTCCTTCAGCAGAACAGTAGTATTTAGATTTCCCCTATGTCCCTGGCTTGTCCAGTCTCAGGTTCTTGGCCAACGGAGCAGCGTTGGGTATGGGTTCCAACTCATGGAGTTTGCCTAAATCCAGTCAAATGCTGGTTGGTTACTTTCACAAGCTTTGTGCCACTGCTGCACCAGCAAATCTTACGGGTAGGTCACCATTGTAGACTGAAGAGTTCATAGCTAGAGTGGTGCTCCTTTTTCCCTCTGGTAGCATGCAGAGTGCCTTCCAGTACTGTGAACTCCTATCAGTAGGGGTGGAGGCTCTCTGTAGGCACCAGCTCGACTTCTCTGTGTTCAGTGAGTTGTGTAGGTATTGTCTTCAGCAGTCGGGCCTTACCGTAAGTTCTCACCAATCGCCTTGGCAATAGCTATTCTACACAATTACATTCAAACTACCACAGTTATTCTTTATATTTTCTTGGAGGTGGTAGCCTTCTTCAGATTGGGATTTGCAAATAGATACTGCTTAAATCTGGTTTTATCACGGAATGTGTTTCTTTCTCCATCTATTGTGATTGAAAGTTTTGCTGGGTATAGTAGTCTAGGCTAGCCTCTGTGGTGTCTTAGAGTTTGGAGAACATCTATCCAGACCCTTCTGATTTTTACAGTCTCAATTTAAAGGTCTGGTGTTACTCTAATAGATCTGCCTTTATATGTTATTTGGTCTTTTCCCCTTACAGCTTTTAATATTTTTTCTTTGTTCTTTATGTTTAGTAATTTAATTATTATGTGTCATAGGGGATTTCTCTTCTGGCCCAGTCTATTTGGTGTTCTGTATACTTGTCCCTTGATACACAGCTCTTTCTTTAGGTCAGGGAAATTTTTCTTCTATGATTTTGTTGAAAATGTTTTCTGTGCCTTTGACCTGGGTCTCTTCTCCTTCCTCTGTTCCTATTATTAATAGATCTGGTCTTTTCATAGTGTCCCAAATTCCCTGGATGGTTTGTGCCTGGATTTTTTCAGATTTAACGTTTTCTTTGACTGGGGTATCCATTTCTTCTATCTTGTCTTTGACGCCTGAGATTCTCCCTTCCATCTTTTATATTCTGTTTGTGAGGCTTGCCTGTGAGGTTTTTGTCGGGCGTCCTAAATTTTTCATTTATAATTTTCCCTCAGTTTGAGTTTTCTCTAATGATTTTATTTTTACTTTCATGCCTTGAACTCTTTTCTTCATCTCATTCCACTGTTTGTATTTTCATAGATTTTATTACGGATTTGTTCAGTTCCTCTTCAAGGTCCCTGAATATATTCATAATAGCTATTTTTAGTTCCTTGTCTTCTTCTTCAGCTACATTGCACTTCTCAAGGCCTACCGTAGGGTCGGCACTCAGTCCATCTCTGGTGTACCAGTGTGTTCTATAAACTGTTTAGAGAGGGCCCAACTTTGATTTTAGGCTTTTCTATTTCTCCCTTGATTCTATTTTTACTTCTTTGTACTTGAAATGTCTGTTATGTGTTTACACATAGAGGAACTGCTTCCTCTTTCTGTCACTTGAGGCTGTGGTACCCTCTCTGCAGAACATGGCACAAAGACACAATCTTAGAAGCAAAGAGAAGTCTTCACCATACCCCGAACCTGCTAGCACTTTTGGCCTTGAACTTCCAGCCTCAAAATTGTGTGAAGTAAATTCTTGCTTTCTACACATTACCTTGTTACTTCCAGCCTCAAAACTGTGTGAAGTAAATTCTTGCTTTCTACACATTACCTTGTTAAGGTGTTTTACAATAGCAGCGCACAGCAGACCAAGATGGGTGGTGTTGACATGAAGAAGACAGTACAAATCCAGGTAAGGAAGATAAATGCAGCCAGGGGCGGGACTTCCTACAATGATTTGGGCTGTGACTGACAGGGGCAGTAGGAGAACAGCTGTGTGTGTGGTCTAGGAAGGCTCCTTAGGGTAGGACGTGCAGACTGTGACCTGTCGTGGTAGGTTTGTGAAGAGCCTCGAAGTCAGCACAAGCTTGGCGGAGAGGGCAGGAGGAGGTCATCATGGATGAGTGGGGTAGGCAAGAGGGGAGGGCAATACCCAGAGACTTCAAGGTTAGCAGAAGTCATGATAGGAGACAGGAACAGGCACCAGGTCTGCAAAAGGAAATGCTGTGGCCAGATGAAAGTGGCACCTGGTATACTTTGAAATGTCTTAATTGATATAACACCAAATCTGGGGACAGAGGAATTTGCCACAGCTTGTGAACCCCTTCCCTTATATTAATTCTCTGCTCACAACTTAGGCCTGGAGACATTCACTGAAAGCTGTCACATTTGCTCCTGGGATGATATCTTCTATAGTAGATTAGCTTGGAGCAGAAATTTTATTGCTACTTTATAAAGTCTTTAAAATGGCAGCTCCATAGAAGCATTTGACAGTAGCCACAAAACTTGTACAAGCATAA
Source organism: Peromyscus melanophrys (assembly GCA_902168415.1). NCBI lineage: Eukaryota > Metazoa > Chordata > Mammalia > Rodentia > Cricetidae > Peromyscus > Peromyscus melanophrys. The sequence goes on from CABHPR010125252.1 coordinate 7,047, forward strand.
TTACACAACCCCAGTCTCAAGGCATCTTAAAGTCGGGAAGCAGCTCTTCTCTAAGCTGTTATTTTCATTTCTCTTTAAATAAATGTTTACGTGTCTCGTGAAGTAGGCTCCCATGCAAATTTTCACATTTTTAGCTGTGGAAGATAAACCGTAAGGAATCAGGGCTCAGGCAGTGGGTGCCGGGTCACTGCTGAGTCAGAGCAAGGTGACCTAGCCACTGTGCAGTACTTCTCTGCTGCTGCCAACACCAGCTGTTCTCTGAACTCAGAAAGACACATGTCTGGGGAGACACGGGCATGGCAGGAAAGAGATGGTTAAAGAGAGCATCTGTATCCAATGAGAGGAACCGAGACACCCTCTTAAAACCCAGGAAGAGATATGGGTGACTTTAATCTTATCACAAGTGTACTTTTACATTTAATGAGTCCTGAAGGTGCGGCACTGAGAGCCCATTATTACTGGTAATTTTGAGAAATACAGATGATGCTCTGTGGCCCTCCGAGTCTCTGGTTTTCTCAAAGAAATCCGTCTGTTTCCTTTTACATCACCGTCACATCATCATTATCACTGACATTAACCTCACTGATGCCACTGTCCTCGTCACCAGCATTATAATCAACACCATCAGGCAATATCGCAGGACCAGGAGAACCAGGTCAGCTCATGCAGCATGTGACTATCAACCCCGAGCCTGGACAAGGTTTATTCACACATATGTCCCTCAGACCTTCATAAGGTGCCCACTGTGGACAGATTCTAGGCTGAGTGAGGCAGAAGGGTCACTTTTCAGGGAGGCCTCGGCCTGTTCAGACAGTCACCACCCCTGGGAGATCACTTGCAGAAGCTCTAGATGCAGTCACAGGCCTCTGCTCTCCTTACTGATCCATTTGGTGCAAACCCAGCCCCAGAGGGAGCTCCCTGATCCTGTGTCCCACTGATGAAGACAAAACTTAAGTCACAGTGTGTGCCAAATACCGACTGAGGTGGCAATGGCTTTCCTCAACTCTCAACCAGTTGTCTGGGAAGTATACAAGCAAAGAAGGTTGTCAGAAGGAAGATGCAAATCAGCAGCTGTGCATTTTCAAACCCCAGAAATGGAGTTGTGGGGGCTGGGGGTTTGCGGGGGGGAGACTGGTTCTACCCATACTGAGAGATGGTGTGGTTCGGGTGCCACTGTGGGGGTCATAGCCAGCTAGAGCTCAGGGCTGGATCACAAACCACTCCACTTGGGAGCTAGGAAACCACGGGGTGACTATCACCCCATCAGCTGCTTTCCTTATCCCTGGGAGTGATGACGTCAGCACTCACTTACACAGAGGCTTATGGGAAAGGGCCCCACAATGCTTGCAGGCCCACCAGTGTGGGTACAGGCCAGAGATCTGGTTCTCATACAAATTGGCAAGTTGGTCCCATTGTCAACAAGCTTGTGCAAAACAAAATAGCACCGTATGTTTGTTCTGTGTTCATCTTATTTCTTTCCTGTTTTTGTTGTTGTTGTTGCTGCTGCCGCCGCTGCTGTTGCTGTTTTCACTAACTTATTCTTCCCAAAGAAGTCACCACACATCTACAGGGGCCTCTGGCTAATGAAGAGCGCCATTACCCCTGACACACCACCCCTACCCTTTAGTCTGGCTACGTGATAGGTGTGAGCTATGGCTGGAATTTGATGCCATTTTCCTGTCTCTCCTACACTGCCCAGCCTGTGCTCAGGGTTTGGGACTTAAAGAAGGCAGCAAGAATCAAGGCGCTCTGCCAAGTCTCACTGGCTGCTCGGATTTAATGCCATCTTGGAGGATCGGGGAGTCTTGCACTGAAGGCCACTTTCAGTTCTGCGTCCACCTGGGGTAAACTCAGACTATCATCCCACCCTGAAGACAAGAAGAACAGGTAAATCACAAATTTTCACTTGTTCTGACCACTCCTGTGCTGAGTTCTCAGGGAAATTACATAAGCTAAAGTGTACAAATACAGGCTTCCCAGAGCACTGACCGCCAGGGATACAGGCCTCCAGGGGCACAGGCCTCCAGGAACACTGGCACCCTGACAGAGCCATGGGAAGGGAGGCAACTGCCAAGGAACACAAAGAGACTCACTGATAACCTCAGCTAGTGATGAAGGTTGACTGTGGCTATGGCATGGCTGGGTCCTCAGGACCAGAGAGGCAGGTAACACTCACAACTGTGCTCCGGTGAACACAAGAGACCTGGACAGGGTGATGTGATGGTTAATATTGTCAACTTGGAAGAATCTTGAAGCATTAGAAGACACGCACAGAAGCAGTCCATGTGAGGAGAACACCCAGCCTTGACTTCTAACCAGCCTGGTAACTCCTGGAAACTTGAGAGTGTGCTGGGGTGAGACCGAAATTGGACAACAGCAGAAGGAAATGCAGACCCGGATCATGGGGCCACAACAGGCAATGTACACCAGCACACAGAGGCCAGGCCCTGCTCAGGAGTGACTCGGCATCTGTGCTTCCTGGCTGAGAACCAGTTTGTAGAAAATAAATGGGAGGGGGCACTAGAGATATAGTTCAGTTGGCAGAGCACCTGTATAGCATTTATGAAGTCCTGGGTTGGATCCCCAGAAACTCACATACCAGGTATGATGGTGCATGAAGGAGACCCCCTCAAACAGTGGGAATTTCCTCCTGGACCCCTGACAACCCAACCCAAACACCTGTTTTCGTGGAGAGATCCCTTATTAGATGGGGAAGAAAAGTTGAAGAGGCCACTTTCTGACTCAGGCAGAAAAACAGCAGCAAATGACCTTGCAGGTGTAATTTTAGGAGGAGGAGAAGGGGAGGTTTGTGTTAGAAAGGGCTAGAATGCAGTGGAAAAGCAGACAAGGGACTAGGGAGAAGGGTGCATGGGTATTTGTCCTGGAGGAACAAAGGACTACCTTTGGATAGAGAGGAGATAGTCGTGGCACACGGGAAAGTGGTGGTTTATAAAGGTAAAGGGGAACCCCGTGTTAGGATGAGGTGTTTAATTTTAATTGGGCATGTTAATTAGGTGAGCCAAAGGGGGCTTCTGATTGCTGGACCTTGGTAGTCAGCCTCAGGAGGAAGTGACCAAATAAGGGACTAGACGTTGGTGGCTAGCTTTAGGAGTGCAATCTAACAGATTTCAGCAAGGCAGAGGGAACTGGGAAGAAGAGGAAGGCCAGCCAGAGCCACATGCTCCAGTGGGCTAGTGTTCCTTCAGTGCACATCTATAGTTTCAGCACTCAAGAGGAAGAAGTGGAAATCAAACATTCTAGGTCACCTTTGGCTACGTAGAAAGTCCAAGGCCAGCCTGGGCTGCTTGAGACCCTGTCTAAAAAGCTAAGCGATGTGTTATCCTAAACTCACCTAACAAACTGACAAGTTTTGTATAACCCCAATAAGCAGGGTTTCATAGTTGTCTTAGTTACCTTTTCATTGCTGCAGTAAAACACCATGACCAAGGCTATGTATGAAAGAAAGCACTTAATGTGTGGCTTATAGTTTCAGATGGTTAGAGTACACAATGGCAGTGCCAACATGTGGATGTAAGAACAGCTGAGAGCTCACACCTTGAACCACAAGTAGGAGACAGAGAGTACACGAGGAATGGCATAAACCCACCTCAAATGACACACCTCCTCCAACAAGGCCACATCTCCAAATCCTTTCTAAACAGTTCCACCAACTGGAGATCAAATATTCAACCTTAAGAGGCTATGGAGGCCATTCTCATTCCAGTCACCACACTAGGCATTTTCCACAAAGCAATAGGGAAGAGACAAGTGAACCCAGGCCCAGCCTTCCTAGGAGCCTCCATCCATGTTTGATGGATCTCAGGAAGGCCATACTATAGCCTGGTGTTGTCCTCAACACTGAGGGCATGGGGACCCTGTTTCTGCACCAGGCAGGTCTCCCAGCCAACCTTGAGCTTCTGTTCAGTGTCTTCAGCAACCCACACAAGAGGTCTCCATCTCAGAAGCTGGAAGCCCATAAAGAGATGTGGGAGAGTCAGTTCCTCCTGGAGGCTAGAGGAGCCAATCCACTCCTTCCCTACCTCTCTCCTCTGCTTACGGTCCCTTGGCTTCTAGCCACGGCACTCCAATCTATGTGTCTGCCTTCACGTGGCCTTCTCCTTGCAGCTCATGTAAAGAAAGTCATTCATCATTGATTTAGGCCTCACCCACATCCATAATGATCTCATCTCGAGTCCCTTAACATAATTACCTCCTCAAAGATCCTTTTTCCGATGAAGGTCACATTCTCCAGCTCTGTGTGTTGGGCCTGCTCCTCAGGGGAGGGAGAAACAGGGGCCTTGAGGGTTCTGGGAAGATTTCCCTAATGTGCCAGCCAAAGGGAGACCAGTAGACCCACCCTGGTCCATCCTACTCCTCAAGGGTACTAGATGCTGGCCCCCAGTGATCACTGGCCAACTAAAGTCTCATCATGAAGACGACAAAGTCACTCTCTGTGGCTGAATCCCAACAGTCCCATCTGGAGGAGTTGGGCAAACTTCTGAAAATTCAGAAGTTTCCACTTCTTTAAAGATACAGTTTAATTTGGGGAATGAATATAATTTTGAAATATTAATTGAAGTTCTTTAGTAACTAATGTTGTTATTACCAAATGAAATTGAAATGGCAGCATGCACAGGACACAAAACGAAGAAGACTTGCAAGTGGCTACTGGGGGTCGGGGAATGACAGTGGTACTCACAGCTGAAGAATTGAAATCAAACCTGTATGTTCTAAGAGTCCACTTCGTTGGCTAAGGAAACATTTCCTTCAGCTGATTCTCATTTCATAGTTGGCTGTGTTAAGACTACCTGCAAAAGGAAGAAATGTCTCTAGAGGGAACAGCCTTCTAGATTCTCCCCTGATGGGTCACTGCCTTATGGAGGAAGGTTATTCCCACCTCGTTGTGGGCAACATGATGGATGAATCATGAGTCAACCCAGCTGGGCCATGTGCCCAGATACTGAGTCAAAGATGATTCTAAATGTTTCTGAGAGGGTTTGTTTCTGGCTGAAATTAGCATTCATATTAGTGGTGTTTCCACAAAGCCAGTGGTCCTCCATGGTGCTAGTGGGCCTCACGTAAGCAATGGAGAATAGACAGAATGGGTGGAACCATATCAACAGGGGCACAGGGACACCAGCACAGCTCATCTGTCTGCTGCCTGTCCGAAAATGCTGGGCTCGCCACTGTAATTCCTACAAACACTCAAACATAGAACATGCAGGTGGATATGGCCTATTTGCCTATTCATGTATCCTACAGGTTCTGTTCTCTGGGCCACTAGGACTAACACAGAAGAGAGGGGACTCTGCAGGCTCTGAACTGTAAGACATTCCCCTGATATACAACTCTCCAGC